>ML829372.1:8481-58163 GCA_009831015.1 Picea engelmannii | reverse complement strand
TAGCTTCTCACATATGTTTTCTCTATCATTGATTTGATTTAAAATGACTTCTTCAATTCTTTTAGCTTCTAGGAGTTGAGACTTCAAATCACTGATTATCTGATTTGATTCCTTGATTGTTCTTGATGCATCTACCTATGTTGATTGATGTTCTTCTTCAAACTCTTGAAGTTGTTCCCTTAATATCTTGTTCTTCTTTTTACACTTTCTTAGTTCCTTCAGAGCACTGATCAGATCTACTTCTAGGTCTACGTATCCTTCAGATTCAAATTTTTCTTCATCATCTACAACATTATCTTGAGTTTTCATTCCCATAAATAGAAGCTATGAATCTTCATCTTCACTTTATTCATAAGTCCCCTTTGGTGTAGAGATTCTTCTTTTGTTTGTAGTATTTATTTTTGTTCTTTTTCTTACCCTTCTTATGTTCTTTATGATTCTGAATTTCCTCATCATCACTATCCTCCTGCTTGGGATATGGACATTTGTTAGCAAAGTGTCCAACTTTTCCATAGTTGAATCATATCAGAGGAAACTTTCCCTTGTATTTACCAATCCCTTTCTTGAGTTTCTTCATAAAGTTAGCTACTTATTCATCAGAAATCTCTGATAAATATTCATTAGGTACCTTGTCCCCCTTCTTCCTTGATTTTGATTCCATGAAGGAAGTTTCTCCTTTTTTTGGTTTTTCTTGTCCTGTTCTCATCTCATATGCTATAAGGATCCCATGTAGTTCATCTATTATGAGCTTATCAAGATCTGGTCTGTCTTCAAGGGTATAATTTTTTGCATCATACCTCATAGGTAATGATCTCATGATCTTTGGACAATGGGTTTGTGATCCGGATTTTATGAGAAGAAAGAAATGAATAAAAATTATTAAAATATGCTTCACACAAAATAACATAGATACGATAAAACTAGTTTTCTATTCAATAAGGAAATAAGATGAAACTATAAAATGCAGCGGAAAACAAGCTTGTTGGAATGGTGGCGACTTATCTCTGAGAAGAGATGTGACGACTGCACTCATTCGCCAGAAGATGATTACAATGAGGCTATGAAGAAATTTTTGAAATAAACGGGAATGTCCAAAACCCTATACATCCAAAAACCTAACCCTAGGAGATGAAGCACCAAAATTCATGTGGGCCCCGTTTGGGTAAGTTAGTACATCAACTTCTCGGGATCGTAACTTTTGCATATGATCTTAGTTTTAGGTGCACGATAGCCTGTTGGAAAGGTATCGTCGAGGAGATTAATTTTGGGGGATCAATCAGAGACTTTGGATGTCATTGAGAAGATCTATCCCACAAAACCTTCATTTAGGCCCTCAGAATGGCCTCAGAAGTTAAAAACTGCTAAAAATAGTAAATTCCCAGAAAACTGTTTTGAGCGATTTGGAAAAGGTGGGTGGCCACCGATATCCATATGGATCAGTTTGTCTTTGATTTATTCCCCTAATTCTCTGATTGAATTGACAATTTCATCAACTCTTTGAAGATATTCAGCTATGTCTTCTTCCTCCTTCATTTTCAAATTTTCAATCTTAATTCTATAGGTTTATAGTTTGGCTTCCTTAACTTTGTTGTATCCTTCATATATGACCTTCAGTTTGTCCCAAATCTCTTTTGATTACTTACAGTGCATTACCTTTACAAATATAGGATTGGTTAAACCTCCTAGAATAGCATTTACTGCTTTTGAATTGTCATTGCATAACTTCTTTGAAGTAGTATCAGTAGGTGGGGTAGATGGTGTGGTATAACCACTTTCAACAACTTTCCAAACATCACATCTAAGGGCCATGAGATAACTTTTCAGTCTCACAATGTAGAATGCATAATCACTCCCTTTGAACAAAGGTGCTTTGTTATAAGAAATTCGCTCTTAATGATTAATTCCTTCATAATCTACCTTCTAGTTGTTAGACTATGTAGAAGCCACCCTCTCTGATACCGATTGTTGGAAACTTTGTCAATACTGAGAGGTGGGGGTGAATCGATATGTATTAATTATTTAAACTTTTAATAATTTTGACTTATTAACAACAATTGATCAATAACAGTAAACTTGAATATAAAATCAATACAATAACACAAGTTAAAATAATTATTTGGAGACACCAATATTCTTGTTCATGGATTTAACCCTAGGAAGCACCAACTCCCTTGTTTTAGGGCACCAACCCTAGGAAGAACCAACTCCTTTGTTTAGGGTAGAAACTCTAGGAAGAACCAACTCCCTTGTTTAGGGAACCAACCCTGGGAAGCACCAACTTCCTGTCTTCAAACTTTAATCAGTAAAGGAAATTAGTCCTTCCTTGCTCCACCCTTCCACCCTCATTACATAAGTATCTTGTATTTATTCCTTGGACTCTTCTATGCCTTTATATAATCTTGTAAAAATCACATAAACACTTTCCTTTCACCTTGTATTTTTTCTTATATACTTTCCAAAATTTATAAGTTTGAACCATTGTGTATTTTAGTAATGAAACATTGCACCCATTTATTTAATTAACACAATTGGTGATTTCATTAATTTATTTTCGTACACGAAATTAAACATTGATTTCGTATGAAAATTCTGGAGTGATGGAAATGCATTTTACAATTCTACGACATGGATTTTGTTCATAACATGCCCAATTAGCCGAAATGCGGGAATTTTTCCCAGAACATGTGTGAGGTGGATGGTACAGGTGGTTCTTTGAAAGCAACTTGCCAAGATTTTCCTTTCATCCTCGGATACCAGATTAAATTCAGTGCATTTTACTTTTTATGAATGTCTAAATCGACTTCCATATATCTCCTTTGTTGTTGACTATTTAAACTCAACTTGTAAACAATTTAATTGATGGTGGATATTAAAATCAGTTCCCTCTCAGATGCTAGTCACTAAAGATTCAACTTGTTCTTCACCCTTTTTCGTATTTGCTTCCTCAGTCGACTGACAAACATCTTTTTGGTTGACTCAACTAGGAGAAATTTCGACTTGAGTATTTCAATTCTGGTCCACCCAACTTGCTTCAACCTTGACCCAACTTGTATTTCCCAATTTAATTTTTCTTCGACTTCGACCTTTAGGTTACTTCATTCTTGGACCAACTTGAGAGATTCAAATTTTGGTCGTCCCAACTTGCTTTGACCGACTTGAATTTCTCGACTCATTTTTCTTTCAACTTTGACCTTCGGGGTAATTTACTTCACTTCTACTTGGACCAACTCGACTTAGAAGAAAATCGACTTGTGTAATTTGACTTTGGTCGTTCCAACTTGCTTCAGTTTCAACTTCGACTTCGGCTTTGATCTTTAACTTCTTTAATTTTGACTTCTTCTACTTATCCTACTTCGCCCTTTGACTTCTTTGACCTCTTCAATTTCGACCTTCGATTTCCATCATCGATTTCTTTGACTTCGACCTTCGAATTTTTCAACTTCTTGCTGAGATGTTTATACTAGACTTCTTGACTCTGTGACTCTACTGATGTCCATACTAATATTATTTGACATCAATTCCAACACTATAACACCATGTCCAACATTCTTGTTTGTGATTTGTATGCATCCATATTGGATTCTCCATTTACCCTTTTTATCTGGACAATTTCGTCACAGTTTATTTTCATGCATGGATGTTAATGAAACAATCCACCATAAACCATATTTCCATTAGGGTGATTTCATCAACCTCATACAATATAGGATGAGTGCATCAAGCCCATACAATATATTAGTCAATATTATCTTTCTACTTATATTGAAGTCAACTTCATAACATTATGTCCAATATTAACAATGCTTGACATTCAAGTCATCTTCATAACATTATGTCCAATACTGAAAATACTTCTCAAACCAATCAATCAATGATACTTCACCTATCTATCAAGGTTGACATCAATGAAAACCAAATTGTCAACAACATCCATACAACTGAGGTGGAAAAATTAGAGGATAACATGTGGCCTTTCATACAGTTTACATGGAAGGATGATATCAGTATATGTACGACAAGTGGAAAGCTCATAGAGTGACACATGGACATGTGACATCATCATGCTGACATGGCAACACGAGGGGCTACCACATGTCACCTGAATTTGGCACATTTGGCACCTAGTTGGACCAGCTAGAGACAACCACATGTCATCCATACGGATGACGTGGTAGACCGTATTGTCCACATGGCACCACAGAAAAGGTGGCACATGGAAAGTCATACAATGATGTGGCAAATAGGTGGTAGGTACATTAGAAACATAGTCGATAGGGCCATGCAACACATGGCTCAATCTGATGGTGCCACGTGGTAGGGTGTATAGTTGGAAATAATGGCCAATCATACGTTGCCACGTGGACCAATCAGGTGGTGCCACATGGCACCTTCAAGAAGACCAAGTTGGCTTGGTGATCAAAAATCATGCCCCATGGAGACAGGCCAAATCTCTGTGGTTAATACTATATATGTATAACAAAGCAAGTGGATGCGCTCGATGGGTTTTGAATCCTCAAACTCCCCTCTAGTGTACCAATGGATTAACAAACAAACTCCTAGAAATACGCTATACGTGGGGCTTGTTGTAACAAACCCACGAATATTTATTTAATGACGATGCCACATCACTGTAGGTTTCGATACATTATTATGCCGACCTAGGCCTACTTAAAATAGGTACGAATCCTGAGACAGTATGACATAATGCAGTACATGGAAGTATGTTCATAAGTTTGGCATGAATCCTAAGGTGGATGACAAGTGTAGATATGGTACCAGTGTCTCGTTTTGCATGCCATGTCCAAACATAGTCATGTTTATACTCATTTTCTCATTTTTTTGAGAGGAATTTGATGGTTATGTCGGATCTATGTAAAAGTGTTTTGTATGAAATCCTTAGTACAATTTGTCATGTATGAGACCCATAGTCTTGTTTTGTGTTTAAAAGGGGGTCTTTGGGCACTTGTTCAAAACATAGTCAAGTTTATACTCATTTTTCTTAAAATTTCGAGAGGATTTCAGTAGTAACCTCTATTTATGAGGTTGAACAATAGATTCAAAGAGTGACTTCAAATTTTGCATTTGTAAGTTCATTTCATTGTAATTTTGGCATTGAGATTAATGAAGAGTGATCTCTGAAAAGGGACCGAAATATGTAGCCTAGGAGGGGTGAACTCTATCATAAATGTTGTCTTATTAAGTTATTTTATTTTCTATTATGTTATCTCCCATTATTCTGCAAGTTGTTCAACATTTTATGAAGTTTCAGATAAGTAAGAAGATTCACATGTGTTTGTGCAAATAGTCAAAGATGATCAAAAATAATTCTGAATCAAGTTAGATGTTGATGTATGTTAAAGATAAATTGGCATCTAAGGAACTTCAGATCACATACATCCTCAGGCTTTATTTTTGAGTTTTATTTCTATGATCATCAACCCTTAAGTTTATATCACAAGCTTGAAGTATTTGTTTGTAGATCCTCAAAGTTTCTTGTTTCTAAGTATTATCTCTTTCATAAATCCTTAGATCCTTGTAATATTGAGTCTATTCCTATAGAATTTTTCTTTGATTTCAACTTTGATTTTACTTCCAATTCAAAACACTTTGCTTGTAGTTCCTCAAATTGTTGCATTGTTGAATATTTGTAACTAGGCCATGCCATCGAGATGGATATTGTTGAAGATATCAAGGTTTACTATGTCGCCATCCCTTTAAATCACAAAAATATATGTCTTTTCTTGGATTTTCGAGATATGATCTTGGTATTGTTGCTTCTCAAGTGCAGGTTTTGTGTTGGATTCATGGTTTCATAGGGATCATGCTTTATGCATTGTTTGATTTATTTGGGTATATTTTGAAGCTTTCATTAATGTTTAGGCTCCCTCTCTATTATGGTTCATTTAAACCTTTTGTCACTATAATTTTCCATAGGGTCAACCCTGTTTGATGTTGGTGCATAATCCTTTTCTAACTACAATTTGCATTTCTTTGATGGAAGAGATTTCCTATGATGGGATTCCCTAGTGTAGCACCTTTTGTTCATTTTGTTCCCATCCCATTATTTTATAGTATTACTAGGAGCCTTTATAGTTTGATATTGTATTATGAACCTCATTCATCTCTCTCATCTATTTTTTACTATTCCCATGGGGCTTCCACCTTTATATTCAATTTTTGTGCATATATTATGTTTATCGTTTCACAAATTGTTTTGCTTAATGACTTGTTGCAATTTGCTACATTATTCTCACTACCTCTGCATTCTTAACTATCTCTTAACTTTGCATTACTTGTTTCTACTTTTTAGACCTAGTCTACCCTCGAAGAGACACACTTATGAGAACCCACATCATGCACATTTCGTTTTTCTTTCTTTTACATAGGTATGTTCCATGCACTTGAAAAATAGTTTCACACCCTATGGCACTCACCTCCTACATTGTATTTATAGAATTCATTTATTCTTTTTCGGTCTTTGTAATATGAAAAAGACAAAAAAAATCAAATATTTGTAAAAAGAGAAAGGGGGGAAATAATCAAGATTTGTCAATTCATTCTTTTATAGCAACAAGTCAATATCTCCCTTGAACAAAACACTTATTTTGAGTCAATTTATTAACAATTGGGTTTTATTATTTCTTTAGAAGCTATCTATGATTTAGAGTTTTTACTCCAATTATTTTATTTTCCAATCACTATGGAGAATCCCTTAGCGTCTGTCATGTTGATGGTTTGTATCATTCATATATTTGGTCTCATTTGGTTCCTGTGTTATTTAGTATGTTGTTCTTATGTTCAAGGGAAGTCTTCAACTAAGTTTTTCATTCCTCATATGCTTATATTTTTCCAATGTTGTCCTTCCCTATGTCAAGTTGTCTAATTTTTCTATCACATCCAATGATTTTTATCTTGTGCCAAAGTGGAAGGATTCATCATTTCTTTCTCATTGGATGGTATTCTCTTATTGACTGTGAGAGATTACTTTGGGATATAGAATCAGATTCAATATCACCTTGGGACTTAATTTCATCATTTGTAGTTTACCTTTCGCTCAATATATGACATCACATCATTGGTTACTTACTAAGTGATTTCCCCTATGTTCGATAATAAGAATTTTATTCACATGGTGGGATTTGTGTTGTACCTTGGATTTCGTTTTCATCATTGGTGGATTTCCTTGCCTATGTTAATTATTTTCATTATTGGTTTCTTAGGAGAGGGACTTATTTATGAAATAATTTCATCCAGTGCATGCCAAAGTCATACTCGATGGTATGCTCTCTCCAATGATTGTCCAAGATCCATTTCTAACACTAATCATGTTCCATATTTATCTCATGTTAGATGATGAGGGATGCCTTAATTATGTTATTCTAGTGGATATCTTCCTATTGGCTCTAGTTCATCTATTCTAGAAAGGGGATTTAGAGACCATCTATTACCTTAGAGCTTGTAGTCATCGGTGGTAGGTCCCCTCACCTTCAATAATGGATATTCATCAATTATTCCTACTTGATGGATTCTATGAATGTTCAACTTCAACACATCTATTCATTCTTGTTAGAATGTGTTATGTAACATGGCTCCCATTATCATCATTGGTGGTTTACATCATGTCTAGGAATGAGATTAATTAATCCTTGGTAATCAAATAGATCCTCCCATGTTTGACCTCAAATCATTTATTCACATGTGGAATAATCATACAATGAAAAGGATTTTGATTGAACACCTTGACATGTGATTGCATCCCATCTTAATGCTTTGGATAGGATATTTTTATAGTACCACTACCACGTACAACATTGGCACTATGGAGAATCAATTTTTACTTTATACATTTATATATGTTCTCCTCCTGAATACTAATATTCATTATGTATTTTCTCATGGTTGTGATACTATTTTAACATGGATTCAATGTGTATTGTTCCATGGCAATGATTTTGGATTCTATATACACTTCATGGATCTGTAGTGCACTTTATTTGGTAGTAATGATTACTTTACCTATGAACATGGGTATGCCCACCTCAGAGAAGAGAGTATATGATACCTTGGTTTGTTCTTGTAAAATCCTTTTTGATCCTAAGTGAGAAATACTTCACTCTTGTTTCTATGTTAGATCCTTCTGAAGTTATTATATTTTAGCCATCGACTACTATTTTTCCCTCACACATTAGGGGTCATATGTTATAACATATTTTAAGACCCTTGGGAGAGAAAGGTTGATCTTGGCCCATCATTATGATTTTACAGACATGCACATCAATTCCCAAAGTCATTTTTGACCACTAGTTGTACATCATCAACTAGAAACTAACCATTATTTGTATGCAATCAAATGGTGGTATATTTCTTGTTACCCTTTACAAACCCACAGCTGCATACAATATGAGTAAAAAAATATAAAGAATATGCAAAATGCACTACCATGAATGGATTTCATGGATGTCGAGCTAAATTTTCGAACTAAATGGGGAACCTTTATGTACAAAAGAATGCCTTCCATATTGATTATGCCCAAGATACTTTCCAAAGAGATATGGATATTTCTTTCATAGGTTTACTTAATACAAAATGACCCAAAAATGTAAAAAATATGTAACATGTAAAACCATGAGTTGAGTTCATGGATGTCAAATAATATTTCAAACTAAATGGGGAACCTTCATGTACAAAAGAATATATTTAGGATTGATTATGCTGAAGTTACTTTCGAAAGAGCTATGGATATTGATTTCAAAGGTTTTATTAATCGTAGTTTGTAGTATATATATATGATGTTACTATAGATTCAATGAATCAATCTAAGCCTTTGCAACATATCAAACACATTTTTGAGATATGAAGGAAATATATGATTTCTCTGAGCTTAGAAAAAAGTATGTTTGTAGTGATTGAAGTAAAACTACTTAGTCATGTTATTTCTAAAGATTGTATATTGGTTGATCCAGAAAGAACTAAGGCCATTAGTCATATTACTTTTCCTCATAACACGAAATCAATGCAATCTTTCTTCAATAAGATTAGTTTTGTAAGGTATTGTGTTTCAAATTTTGCATAAACTATTATACCCTTCCAAAAAATGATCAAGAAATATTTTTAATTAGACTAAAATTAAGAAGGATACTTTCAAGAAGATAAAGGTTGTCATTGCTACTACACTAGCATTGTGTAGTCCATATTTTGATAAAGATATAGTTTTATAGAATTTTACATATGAACAGGTCCTACTTGTTGTGCTCATCTATAAAGAAGGTAAATGGAGTGAATTTCCTATTTCATTCATGAGAATAGACCTACAAGGTGCTGAAATGAACTAACCAACAATTAAAAAACAAGCATTCATTGTATTTAAAGTAGTAAAACATTTCAAGCCTTACATTATGAAAAGTCACACTATTGTGGTGGTCGCACACTTAGCTATTAGATCTCTCTTTATTCAAAGGAACTTGGTGAAATGAGATAAAACTAGATGACTTCTATCTAGTTCAATTTGGTGCTCAAACCAACCACTGTGGTTTGAGGCCAAGGGATTTACAAACTAGGAGTTGGAGCATAGGATTAGGTTGATATTGATGAAGTAGGGTGGGAAAATGAGATCTCTACATATACTATCGATGTCTATTACATTATTTCTACCACTAATTCATGGTATTGTGATCTAAAACATTATTTACAATATGTATCATGTCCTTGTCACTTGGATTTAGGGAAGGAAATAAATTTGAGGTTGATTGTCCCCTTCATTTTTGGAAATATGAGGATGAGGATGCACCACTGTAGGGAATAGAGATCAGTGAAAGGGACGTGGAAGAGCATAAAAGAATGAAAAAAAAGTCGGATATAAAGGGATAAAAGTTAAGGAGCATAATTAATAATTTACTTGGGTAATGGATTGACATAGTCATCTTTATCCCTTTTGTAACTAGATTCACATGGTCAACTTTGGCCACTATCATTGTATAAAATTCCATCAAGGCTCAAATAAAGGGGTTAGTTGGTTATCTTTTTATATGGTTAGATGTTGATGGTTGTGGACATTATTGAGATCTCAATCTATTCACTATGATGTTGTGGAAACCCTTTATAAGTCTCATAAAATTAATGAATAAGTAGTTGGGCCCCCTTTTCAAAACTAAGAGTATGTGTCTATTATGAATGCTAAATAGAGTTATGTTGTTTCCTTTATCTATTCATTGATATTGATTAATGCATGTTATATATGTGATGATGGTTTATATTTCTAGTTCTATTGTTTAATGTTGCATCCTGCATGTTGGGGAATCAAATGGAACACAATATGAAACAAAGAACACAGTATTATAGACAACCAAAGAGGGAAAAACAATTTCGAAGAATAGAGATGGCATCTAAAGACACCATCAAAACACTTAATCACAAAGTATTGTGATGAAAACATCATAGTGCATATTGCACATCTTGATTTGCATGATCCATTGTGCAATATGAAATCACTTCACATTATACATATATGACCCAAGGGGTATTATTTTATAGACTCAAGATCTAACCAACTCCCATAGAATTCAAAATATCTTGTCCACATACAACCGTCGATGTTTAGATTTGATTCCAAAAAATCCATTATATCAAGTCAGCTCGATGATACTCAACCAAACTGACTATCCATCCAACTTATTTTTGATTGTTGGGTTGGTCGATCCATTTCCCCGACTATCTTCGACTACTGGTTGATTTTTCGACCGATAAGCATGTCGACTACTTGAATGACTAGTGTGGTGTGTTGGTCGATCTACTAATTGAATGTGTCTAGATGTAGGTCAACCTATTGACCGACTGAACCTAGAATATGTATCATGAACCATCATTTCTTGATGTTCCAACACCCCCCCATCATGACACAAATATAGAGGTTTGGGAGGTGAAATTACATCACCGGAACACTCCCCGATAATTGCATCTTCTTGAAGCCCAAGCAAATTGTAGAGCTTGATAAATATGGCTTCAACTAAAGGTTTGGTGAATATATCAATAAATTGATCTTCAGTACGACAATATTCAAGAGAAACAATGTTATCATGAGCCAATTGTCGCAAATAGTGAGCATTGAGATCAACATGCTTCATATTACAATGATAAACATGATTGTCAACAACCTATATGGAACTTTGATAATCACAAAAGATTGTAGTTGAGGTCTGAATAGGAAATCCAAGCTCTCACAAAAGTTGACAAATCCAAACTGCTTTAGTATCTACTTGAAAAAATCCATGATATTCTTCTTCTGTAGTCAACAAAGAAACTACCTTATGTTTCTTACATGACCACACCAAAGTTCCAGTGCTATAGCGAAAAACATACCTAGAAGTGGAATTTAGGTCATATCCATCGCTAGCCTAGTCGAAGTTAGTGAATTCAACTAGAAAATCTGAACTACTACAATATTTGATACCAAAGTGAGTGGTACCCTTCAAATATAGAACAATGTGTTTGATTATTTTCTAGTGGCTTTCTATGGGATCCTACATGAACCAATAAACCACACTAACAATAAAGGAGATATCAAGTCGACTATGAGAAAATAAATAAGATTGTCGAACAATTGTTGATAAAGTGTAACATCGACAGCGGGTTTTTGACATGTTTTATTAAGCTTCACTCCAAACTGAAAGGGAGTGGCACAAGGCTTGAAATCAACCATCTTAAAACATGTCAACAGATCCATTACATATTTAGACTGAAAAATGAAAAAACCATCACACAATGGTTGTTAATCCCTAAATAGTGGAACATTACCCCTTAATTGGGGTGTATTACATTAGTATTGTTATTTTATTTATGTCTACTTGGGTCCATTAGTTGTAATTGTACCTACTAGTCTCTTATATATACCAAGGAGACCTTTTCATTTGGAATCATCTTGTATTTGTAAATTTATGTGGTGTATAAGGAGGTTTCCCCCTCGAAGAGGCTTATTATCTGAAATTATCTCTTTTTCAAGGAATTGAGTACTTATTCTGAGGATTTTATACTATTTTGATATTTGGTTCTTAACATTTGGGATCAGAGCTCAAGGTCTTGGGGTTTCGCTGTTGCATTTAAGACACCTTGGAATTTTCAATATAACGTTTTTTCTAAAATGTTTCAAAAGGAACACCTTGGAGGATAGTTATCATACAAATAAAGGTACTTTGGGTTAACATTTCATCTCCTTAGGATTTATACTTTTGGAGATATATCCTGTGTAAGATCAGGTTCTAGAATTATCCTAAATTTAGTCATCACGTAATTGTTTCTATAAAATGTTTTATGTGAAATTTCAGACCTTGAAACTCAAAGGATATTCAGAGAAATTATCAAGGGAGACATGATAAAACTTTGTGCTTATGGTTCATCCTACGTTTATAGATACACCCTATGAAAGATAGGGTAGCTGACTAGTCATATTAACTAGTCGCAAAAAGGTGTTCTAGGTAAAATAGTGATATTTGCTTTAGTGAGTATCCAAATTAAGTGAGACAAATTACATTGGATAGTGGACAGTCTTTAGTATTTCGAGTGCAATTTTCAGAACCAAATATCAGATATTGTGCTCTTGGAATTCTTTACAAGTATGCTCTTCTAGAAGGGCCAAAAATGAGCAAGGTGTGGGGAAGTTACCATAAATTCCACTTGGCACATCCAATTTTGATCAGACCCTTGGAATTTTAGAGAAGAAGTATTAGAGAATTATAGAACGAAATTTTATACCTAGAAGGGTCGAAATTTTGGAGATACAATAGAAGAAAGATTGTCTAGCAGAGCCACCTCCAAATCAAGGTTTAAAAGGTGTGCTCTCTTTTTGGAAATTTTTATATCTTTTGACTATAAGATTCAATTGGGGTGATTACAAAGGTATAATAAAGTGGGATAAAAGGAGTATCACATAAATTTGAGAGAATCTTAGGTATTTTTAGGTACAGATGTATTCAGGTGTCTCTAAACCTAGGATCTCTCATTACTTGTAAATCCTACAACCCGGGGACTGTGTGGTTCTTCCACGTAGATAGAGTATATCGGAAGGCCCCTTTCGAATGGTTTTGCATTAGAAAACACTACTACGGATATGATCTTCCACATACCTTGCATATATTGGGAGAACCCCTAGAATCTTGAGACTTACTGAGTAAACCTTTTGGTCATCTTATTTATATAGTACACCAAGAACAACACTCAGGGAGATCACTCTCTAGTACCTGGGTAGTCGAATAATACAAATAAGGGCATGGTTAATCCTCCTTAGTTAGTGCCCCGAGATATTGGGTTGAGTACTATTATTGGACCCTGCACGTATATTAGAGAGATATATCACCTGGCACCCCCTTGTCTATGAGGACCTATTCCTAAGCCAATTAGGAATTCCTAACTTGAAGTGATACTTGGCCAACACGCCACCAAAAAATTGAAATTCTACACCAAATAATCCTTCAGACAATCCCACTTGGACTCTTGATGAAGGTGAACAAATGCGCAGGGACATAAATGATTTAAAAAAGAAGGAAGTAACAAAATATGAACTACTAGGGATGAAGGATTCAACTGAATCTAAGTTGGAAGCAATAATGGATACTAAGATTCATGGTTTAAAAAGGGAGATCATGTAAGTATTGAAAAAATTCCTAATAGAGAGGCCACCTGAAAGTGAAAATGTATCCCATGAAATTCATGATGAGGACACAAGGAAGATGAATAAAGATTGGAGAAACTCTAACTTTGGGTTGAAGACCAAACACATTCCTAAGATCGATATGAGGAAGTTTGATGGCAAGGATCCAATCACATGGATACTCAAGATGGAGTAGTTCTTTGATCTACATGATGTGCCACACACACAAAAGGTATGAATTGCATCTTTATATTTAGAACCCAATCAATTTGTGTCATATCGATGGCTTTCTTATTGAAAATCACTTGTCACTTGGACAATTTTCATGGAATAAATGATACAACACTATGATGATACAAGGAGAAATACCTTCTTCATCCAATTGATAAATCTCAAGCAAAAGGGTTTAGTTGCGGATCACATTGAGAACTTCCAAATATTGAATATAAAGGTAACATATATTCTAAATGAACACTTGATTGATGTATTCATAGGAACTTTAAAGGATAACATTCAACATGAGGTTTTCCTTTTGGAACCCAAATCATTGGAGAATGCGTTGAGGGTGGCGAGAAATGTTGAAAGTAAAAATATGGCTATGGCTACTAGAAGGACCACTCCTAACATCTATCGAGAGAATAATGTTCTTTCTTCTAAAACACCTCAACGTACAATGTTGACACCTCAACAATTGGAGGTAAAAAAATCAAAAGGTTTATTCTTTAATTAAGACATCAAGTACAATAAGGGACATAAGTGTGGAGAGAAAAAAATATTCTACATAGATTGTGAAGAGGAAGAAGAACAAGAAGAAGAACAAGAACCATCTCAAGATGAAAATGTAGAAGATATTTCTTATAAAGAGTTGACTCCCACCATATCATGTAATGCATTGGCTAGAATTATCACTCCTCAAACCATCATGATCAAAAGATATATCAAAAAGAAAAAGGTAATAGTCCTAATTGATTCTGGTAGTACTCATAATTTCATTCACGATAAATTATCCAAAGCTCTCAATTGATTTATATATCAAGCGCTAGAGTTTCAAGTAATGATTTCAAATGGAGGAACTATCAATTGCTTAGGAAAATTCCATAAGATCAATCTTACTATGGGGGAATATGTAATGAATAGTCCAATTATTCCTATACCCATGGGTGGTGTTGATGGCATACTAGGATTCCAATGGTTACAATCATTGGGAACAATGGCTTCTAATTTTCAAGAACTTTTCATGAAATGTTCATTGGAAGGAAAGTAAATTGAGTTAAGGGGTATCACAGGGAAACCCACTAAGGTGATAAGCTCTATTGGCATTACAAAATTATTGAAAAATGGGAATCAGGGTGTAATTGTACAACTATGCTCATTAGATGTTCAAAAATCTAAGCCATCTATTCCCCTAGATCTCCAAGGGGTCATTGATAAGCATTCCAAAGTATTTGAATATATTCCCATATGTCTTCCACCCACTCGCAATCATGATCGTGCTATGCACCTAATTCCTCAGAGTGTTCATCCTAATATCAGGCCTTACAGATACCCTTATGCCCAAAAGAGTGAAATTGAGCATATGGTTGAAGAAATGTTAGAGGCTGGCATTATTAGACCTATCCAATATTCTTACTCTACAATGGTGGTAATGGTACTCAAGAAAGAGGTCTCATGGTGTATGTGTCCAGATTATAGAGAGCTCAACAAGATCACTATTAAAGATAAGTTTTCCATTCCTGTTATTCATGAATTGTTAGATGAACTACATGGAGAAATATACTTCACAAAGTTGGATCTTCGTTCAAGGTATCATCAGATTAGAATGAAGGAAGAAGATATCCCAAAAACAATGTTCCAAACTCATGAAGGCCATTATGAATTTTTGGTCATGCCTTTTGGCCTTATGAATGCACCTTCCACATTCCAAGGGTTGATGAATTCCATTTTCAATCCCTTCCTTCAAAAATTTGTGTTAGTATTTTTTGATGATATACTAATCTATAGAAAGTCTTGGGAAGATCATGTTCGACATGTTGACAGGGTGCTACAACTACTAAAGGAGAAACAACTATATACCAAACCATACAAATGTTTCTTTGGGGTGGAGGAGATAGAGTATTTGGGCCATATTGTATCTCATAAAGGTGTCAAGGTAGACCCTAAAAATATTAAGGTCATGATGGATTGGCCAATTCCCAAAACATTGAATAATATTAGAGGATTTTTGGGTTTGATAGGTTACTACCACAATTTTGTTCATAACTATGGAAGAATAGAAGAACATTTAACGACATTAACTAAGAAGGATACATTTTCATGGGCTCCATAGGAAAATCAATCTTTTGAATAACTTAAAGTGGCGATGTGCAAAGCTCTTTTCTTGACCACACCAAACTTCACAAAAATATTTATTGTGGAATGCGATGCCTCGTGAAATGGAATTGGTGTTGTTCTAATGCAAGAAGGAAGGCCCCTTGCCTTTGAAAGTAGGCCACTCAAGGGAAAGGACTTACACAAACCCATTTGTGAGAACAAAATGATGGAAATACTACATGCATTGAAGTAATGGAACCCTTACCTAATAGGTAGGCACTTCAAGGTAAGAAAAGATCATGATAGTATTAAATACTTCTTGGAACAAAGACTATCTTCAAAATAACAACAAAAATGGGTGACCAAGATGTTGGGTTATGATTTTGATATCATATACAAAAAAGGGAAGCAAAATGTTATGGCAGATGCACTCTCAAGAAAGGATGAAGATGTTGAGGCCTTTCTCTATGCTATCTCAATCATCTAACCTGATTATATAATATAAGAAAGGTATGAATGGAATAATGATGAAAAAGTGTGGAAGAATGATGAAAAAAAGTGGACTCTAATTCAAAGGTTGCAACAGGATTTGAGTGCATCAAATACATTTACATGGAAAAATGATTAAATATGGTACAAAGATCACTTACATTTATGTAAGAAATCCCAACTCAAACAAAAGGTACTCTTGGAATTGCACACCTCTCCGGTAGGAGGGCACTCAGGATTTTTGAAAACTTACCACAGGGTCCAGAAGGAATTTTTTTGGGATGGCCTTAAAACTGATGTTCAAAGGTTTGTGGTAGAATGTTTGTGTTATAGAAATATTTACCTCACCCCATGAAACTTGCTTATAAGGCATTTTCCATTTCCCTGTGCAGACTTGAAGTCCCCTTTTTCACTTCCCAGAGCTAAAAATCATATTTTCCCACATACACGCGCCCTATCAGTTATACAACATGCATATACGTAGGTTGCACCACTGTAGCCCATGTACATCGAGTTTGGTGCTCAAAATTAAAAATTGTGTCGGGTTTCCATGTCACGTCACGAGATCCATGATCCTTGACCTTCCATATACTGGAAATGTTTTGAATCAGCCCTTCAGTTCCATTTGAAGGCTATAAATGGGCCATATCCAAACCATGGAAAGGGAGAGAATTCAACTTTTGAGAGAAAAGTTACTCTGGAGAAATTATTCAATTCATATTGAGTTTGCATCGCTTTTTCATTTAAAGTATGAACACATTGTTCAACCCCCAAGCTCTTCCCTCTTTGATGGAGAACCTCATTGTCTCTCTTATATGAGCTTACCTTTGGTGGAGGATTGAAGTGGTGGAGGCCCAGCTAGAAGGGACTTATTTTCTTGGTTTCGATACATGTCGACACATAAGTTTGTCATTCATACACTTTTGTTGATCATATTTTAATATAAATACTCTTTTCTCGTCCAATTAATATCTTGCAGATATTTGAATTGTTATTCCATGGGCATATTTGATATGAATGTTGATGGATTATGATATTATATGTGCTAACAATATATATTATCACCATATACTTGCGTATCTTGGTTGTTGAAGAAACGTTGCAGGTATAAATCTTTGAGTTGAGTGCTCAATGATGGTCTTAATCAAATTTCCGGATGAGGTAGTCTCTTTATCTTTTCTTCTTAGCATTTTCGTTTATATAGCATACTTGAGATTAGAGTTGATTTCTACAGTCATTCTTTCTATTGTAGTTTACCCCTTTCCATAGAGTGATTTTCCTCGTAACAGAATTAGCGACCATACTGGGGAATGAATCTTCTATTTCGGGGTTTGGAGTGATTTTCTCCTTCGATTGCTCTTTGTTATCTTGAGTTTCCTTGTCGTCTAATTTCTTGACAGCCTATTTTCATTTCTAATCTAAGTTTCTTGGCCTTATCCTTAACCTGGCAGTGTTTTAATACATATATGCATTTTTTCCCTTGACAGACATGTACATTTGCGAGTTGTCATTCTATAGGGAGCGTACATACGTGGTTTTGGCTTAAACAATCACGTACATCAACCTTTTTTTTCTTAGTTGTTGAGTTTGGTGTTTCCTAGGTGCGTTTTGATAGTTGTTGAGTCTTCTCGAGTCTCTTTCATAACTATTGAGTTCTTGCAGAGTGATAGAAAACCTTTATTTAGTTGAATTTTCGGGCAGTTTTCTTTCTCATCATCTTTTTCATTGGTTGTCCTTGGATCTTGGGTTGAGTGTTTGTTTCTTGATATCCTTCTTGGTTTGTCTATTTTTTCTTACAGTAGGTTCTATACATCAAGCTGTTGTTTAGTCCTTGCATTTTCATTTCTTTATATTGAAAATACAAAAAAAATACATTTTGCATCTTGGCATTTTCTCTTTTAGGTTTTTTAGTATTGCTCTTGATACATGTATGGAAAGATTGCATATTATTAAAATTGCAGAGTTGAATTGAAAGTTGCATTTTGAAAAGCTTATCATTCTTTGAGAATTGAAGTTTAGGACATAGCTTTATGTTCATATTCATTTGTTTTATATGCTGAGTCATAACATCATTAGTTTCACAACCACTTCTTTTGAGTAAACAAAAGCCATTAAAAGTAACACTAATTAATTTAAAATTGATTAGAAATTATTTTATTTTTTAGAGGTACACAAACAAGAATAGGATATAGAGGCTTTGAATAAGATTTTGTGAGTAAACTTCTCCAAGTCTATTAAAGTCAACATATGTGTCTGAATAAGGGAGTGGTGAAATCCATTGTATAATTGGTGATGTCAGGAGGCTCTGCTCACACCAGATTTAAGAACGAGGTCACGCGAAGGTAGTTCAAGAGATATCCCTCTAATACCTTCTTAGCATCAGATATATTTATGGGGATCTATTCATATATGGGGGTCTTGCTAGTACTTTTACCTCTGTCAGAGGTGGTTCTTTCAAGATTTTGGGCTTTGTTACCCTGCCCATATGGTGGACCTGACTTACGAATATTCGCTTGTGCATTGGTTATATCGTGGTGGATTTAGTTGCTTGACATAGGTAGCCATATAGGTTACTTGCAGGGGTTATTTTGTGGGTACCCTGAGTCAGATAAGGGTCGGACAACACACATCCTTTATGGAGGATTACCTCTCCGGGGGGATCTGACCAACTTGAATGTTAAGCCCACAAGGGCCTTTATAATTGATTTTGATACCTCTGATCTTTTGAAGGGAGTCTCAGGCCCCTCTTGGGTGAGGCATACCTACTCTAGTGAGGGAGGCCCCTTTTCAGCCACTATATCATGTTTGTGTGCATATTGGCCTTTTTTTTATATTTTGGTGTGCTCTTTGATTCTTAGTTGACCTTAGGATTTGTTTTTATATCTTAAGTCTCGATTCACCATGGAGTCAGACCAACTTCCTCACAGGTCTCACCATTTGTTGAAATTACTTTCTAAAATGCGCAAAGTAATCAACCGTGGTACACACACCTCCACTTACCAGACTTGTGATCATACAAGTATGAGTATTGAGTCGAGTCAAAAAGATATTGGGAGTCCTTCAACTCCCATAAGTACTATAGTTAATGGGACTCCTTCGACTCCTTCAACCACTTTGGTTGTGGTGTCAGAGGTCCCCATCCTTACTCTTATCTGACCTATGGATGTTACACAACCCATAGTAACGAACCCTTTTGGGCCCCTTTTTGGTATGCCTAGATACAATGCTCAGTCCATTCCTTCCATCTTTAACCCTTTTTCTTTTGGTGTGTCGAATATGACATCACAATTTTTGTCTTCAATTCTAGTGAATAATACTAATCCTAGTTGTTATCACTGAAATTTCGTCCGCACATGGTTACAAGAACTCAACATCGTCAAACAGTGACGAAGTCATCCATGGACCTGAATTAACACCAAATCATTCATAAAGGGTCAAAAACTATACAAAGTAGTGAAAATATGAAGGGCGCTAAGAAAACACTGGGCGCACGCGCACATGCGCGGAACAAGAACACAGAAATCATGCACATGCGCATGATGCACGACTGTTATCGCAAAAATTTGCGCACCTGAGAAACGATGCATTTATGAGAGTGGTCGGCCTCCCACCCACTTATGGTTCAGTTCCCAAGCCAATTTGACACTCAAATCTGGACTGGATTCGACTGGATGGATGGTCAAAGACCTAGAAATGCCCTAATTAGCCTCTTTTCACACTACAAACTAGTTGAACAATAGCTCAAAGGAATGCTATAAAAAGGCCATGGATACACTTCATTTTTTAAGGAATTCAAAGCAAAGTTATGCTTCCATTATTCTCTTGAGGACTCCATCCTTGCTAAGAGTATATTTTCACCATTGCATTGGGCAATCCATCTCACCCCTCGAGTGGATTTGCAAAGAGTTCTTTCATCATTTTCCATTTTTATTTGTTGTAAGAAGAGCTTGCTTGTGGGGGTCCAAGAGCCCTCCCTTGGAGGAAGAAGGGATTCATAGTCCCCTTGCTTCTCAGTGTATTCTTTCACTAATATCAGCCTTATCTTTGGTGACATGGGTCTCATTTTTCTTTTTGTCTCTATGTCCCTATGCTCATGAATTTAGTTGTTATTGCATTTCTTAGTTTAATTCTTAGTTGTCGTTTTCTATTTCTTTCCCTAACTCTTTTCCTTGCAACCGTCCTACTCAGTAGACCCAACTGAGCTTGAAAGCACCTTTATTTTTCTCACTAAGGTGATGGAAGAGGTGCAATCGATTGGTGACTCCACTGGGGAAAGGTATCAATTTCCTACCCCATTTGGGTTTTTCTTACTCTTCTTTTAGTTTGTTTAACTTGCAGGTACACTAACCGGCCTAGGCCAACTTGCCAATCAACCAATTCCAAGTTGAATTGAGAGAAATCCATCCGGATTTTTCATTCTCAACCGTGTGTCATATATGCGCAGGTTTTTAGGCCCACAGACACACATTGTGCACACATTCGCCTAATTCACAGCTCTGTTCTGCGCACGTGCGCTTGTTGACTTTTCTCTATTCACGCACATGAGCTCTGTGTGCCTCTGTCTCTACTGAGACCCGCGCATACGTGCAAAAATTCACATTGTAAAGTTGTTGAGATGTGGGGAAGGCCATTTTCCTTCTTAAAAATGATTTCAAGCATGTTTTAAAGATGCACCACACTTAGTCCCCTCATCATATAAAGGGGTTAGTCAAAAACACATAGGCACATAGGAGGTTAAAATCAATTTCCCCTCTTTGCTTTCATTTTTCGCCACATGGATGGCTTGTTTTGACTCACAAGATAAGTTGGAAATCATTTTTAATCACATTTAACTTGCATTGGGACTAGAAGTTGAATAACAATCCCTTAGTATGCTCTTCTCTCGCGCCTCCAAGCGATCTTGAGAATCAGAAAAAGATTGTGAAATGATTTCATCTCCCTTAAGAACATTAAAACCTTTAGGAGAGGACAACAACCCTTTTTTGGACTCCTCTTACTTTAATTTTTCAAACCCATCTTAATATTGTAATGGTCCCATACATGCCCACATGCTACAAAGATAGGATAGTGTTGAAATTTTCTTTCTTAGATCAAATCACTAGGGAAGTTTAAAGGTTTTGTAACAGGACCATACATGCCCACATGATCAATCTAGGATAGTTTCAAATATTTTCTTAGATTACATCACAATAGGGAGTTAAAGGGATAGTAACGGACCCACATGTCCACATGCTAGCTTCCTAGGGACTTTTGAATTACGCAAGGTTGTACCAAAGGCACTTAGTTAATTAGGTAATCAAACACTTGTAAGGACTAAGCAAAGTCCACATGTAGCAAGGTGACATCTAATTCACTAAAAATTGGCACACTTTCACTCACACACAAAAGTCACTTATAACTCACATAGATTCTTCTTGAAACATGGAGGTCAAAGTAAGCTTCCTCCAAAGGGATTCTGAAAACACCCCACCCTTTTCTTGACGAAACTATCCACTCCCATTTTAATCAACGAGGTTGGTTTCCACCCCAACCTCCAAAAACAACTACACCTAAAATATTTTTAAAAACTCACTAAGTTTTCCTCCACAGGAGGTGCCAAAAGAAATTTTTTAGTCTAGGTAGGATTTCAGGGATAGGCATCCAAATAATTCCCATTATCTAGTTCTCACATTGTCAAAACCATAGAAGTTGTCAAATAGAGAACTGAAAATCCTCCAAGTCAAGTGTTCCTAACACCATAAGGCAGGGAGATACCCATGAAGGGTTGAAGACTGAGGTCCGGTTGTTCTGTGCATCCCCCCTTGAGGCACCCACCTCTTGGACGAGATCCATCCCGTGACCCATTTCTTAGGCCGAAAATCTAAATGTCGCACTTTGACCAAGGTACCTAGTGACCAAATTTTAGGACATCTACCTAGGTGGCAATTGTGGGCTGCAATTGCACCTTGATTGGATTTTGTGTGGCTATTGGGAAATATCACCAGCTCTTTCAGGATATGCCCCCTTTACCCCTCATTATAACCAATTATTTCATCCTTCACTAGTTTCTCTTCAATGACTTCAGACCCCACTGTTGAGTATTATTGGAAGGTCCAGTACTATTTGAGAGGAAGGACGTTACGTCAACTAGGACACAAGAATTTGTTTTCTTTTGATTCCCTACATGGACAAAAGCCACTTACCCACATATATGCTTCTTTTTCAAAAAACATTTTATGTATGATGCACCTCTGATTACAGTTTGATTTGGATATATATATTGTGTAACATTCAACGCAAAGGCTCTTGTTTCTATATTACTCTCACCACTATTTGCACACATTCACGCGGCTAGTCGGACATCATAGGGGACCCATAGAACCCCCATCATTCACGACGCTTGCTAAACCTCCCTCCTATCTTAGAGGGAGTGTCTAGTCTTTCCCACTCATCGACACCTCCTTCACACACTCATGTGAGTGCTGCTATTTTAGGATAAGCTTTGCTTGGTTCTACATTACTTGGGTCCACTTCCCAAGGTCATCCGTTCACTCGCTCTCCTTTACACGAAAGCGGGGGACCAACTTCCTCTCAAGGAGGCAACACCAACCCACCTAGCCCCCCTCAAGGGTCAAGTTCACAACACACTCACACCATGGTTGGAGCTAATCCTCCCCCCCTACTATAGATGCCATATTTGGCCTCTCTCAACATACCGAATCTCAGCAAACTCACCAATGATCCTATATTGCATGCTCCCACATGGCCTGGAATGCCCACCAAACTACCTTCGGACATACCAAAATTTGAAGGAAAGGAAGGCAATGACCATGCCAACCATGTCATGACCTTTGACCTATGGTGCTCTTACAATAGCATTATGGATGATTCCATTAGACTACAATTATTTCAATGCACGCTCACTGGTCCATCGACCAAATGGTATGTAGAAGAAAAATCAGGGTCCCACACAACTTTTGAGTCCTTGGCCAAAGCATTCTTGACCTTATTCCAATTACCAATCCACCACAACAATGGTCTAGAACTAATTTCTAATTTTAAACAAACCTCAACCACACATATCGCTGACCACATTCACGAGTGGCATAGGCAATGTAGTTTGTGCAAAGCAGAAATCACCAAGCAACAGTGTCTCAACTGGTTTCTTAGATCACTTGTCTCTCTCCTCGGTAAGGATGTAGCTTCCACCTTCCCTCAATCTAAAGAGGAAGCCATCAGTAAGGCCCCACAGTATGACCTCATCAATGCACAGTCAGGGTACTTATACACTGTACTTCCTGATCTTCCAAAACCTGTGCCATTTGTCCAAGACAAACCTAGGATGTCTCACTCAGTAGATGGACTAATTGGTACCACCACTCACCACAGTCCACAACCCCAACCACCACCGATGTATGGAACACCTCAATACCCATTGGCATACGGGGGCACTTCTTATTACCCCCCACCCCCTTATCAACAACCATACCTTGTTACGATACCTCCACCCATCAATGGACCACTGTCGGCACCCCCCATACATCCACCTATTCAAATGAACTCTAGTACCCCCTCTACCTCATCTTATAGTACAAGCGAAAGTACTAAGCCTTCCTATGTACATTATGGATCGATACCACCAAAGAATCCGTACTTCCCCTTTCTTGGTCCCCCACAACCCATGGCTCCCCCACATCCTCATGCGGGGGTGAATTTTGTTCAACCCTCTGCCATTCAACAATACCAAAATTTTGAACAGCTGAATACGGCCAATCCAACCCATCTGTCGAACAATGCCAAAAATAAAGGATGGAACAGGAACAACAACAACCCAGGTCAAGGCGGGAATCAACCCCAACAGAACCAATCCATTGGGGGCAACCAAAACCAAGGGAATCAAAACCCCCAGGGGGGCAATAGTAATAGATGCCAAGGGAGAAATAACAATAATGTTAAAACCATATTCTCTTGTGCCCTTTGTGGTGAGTTCAGCCATTACACCCATCATTTCCCCCAAATCGTTGATTTCAAATAGTTGAAAGACTCAGGTAGTCTTCCCCATCCTCCAGCACTACCTGCCCCTCAGCAGGCACCCCAATAATACGTGCAACAACCCCCTCCTGTCGTGCTGCAGAATCCCATTCCACATGAAGGTGTGATAAACACCCAACATGACACACAACATCCTCCACCTCTGGTGGGACAATACCTCAACCCCAACAATCCAACAGATCACACAATTCTCCTCACTAGTGAGGGAGAAATCCTTCTGCAAACATGTAATCGTCAATATCATGCACCCACTAAGTCTCCTCCTATCCCTCCAAAGACAAACCCTACACTGATGGTACCCCCGTTGGTGATTCCTTGCCCTACTGCCGAGCCACCTCTTTGCATCCCTCACATCCCATTGCGCAGCAATGTCCACAACCCATAGGCTAGGGCAGCTCATAACTATAGTTTGGTAGATGACTTAGCACAATCCCCATCTGCCATGTCAATTTTGGAGGTCCTCCAGACTTTTCCTACTCAACGGAAATCCTTACACCAGACTTGTCCTACTCAACGGAAATCCTTACTTTCTGCCTTGGGGTTAGTCGACCCTGCAGATACCCGACTCATTACCTGTGATCTTGATAGCAGAGAACCTCGCCTTCTTGCCTTGATCGCTTTTCAAATACGAGTAAAAATACGGAACATCACAGTTCATCGGTGTATCATTGACGAAGGTGCATCTACATGCATTATGTCCAAAACAGTATGACAGAAGCATGGTTCCTCCGAACTCATACCCTCTGCCATCACCTTACGAGCTTACGACAGGTGACCATCGTCTCCTGAAGGGATCTTCCAAAATGTCCCCATCGAACTCAGGGGCAAGACTATTCTCTTCGACATCGAAGTTATCGACGCCCCACTCGATTATAATATCCTGTTCGGTCATAGCTACATGTACGCTATGAAGGAAGTGGCATCTTTCATCTTTCGGACAATGATGTTTCCCCACAATGGGAAGATCGTTACTATTTACCAAGTCTCACATTACGAGCCTAATCCATTTGCCAACATCGATAACATTCTTCCTCTCATCCACACAAGCCACGACGCATACCCACTCGTCAAGATGGGTCCTGGAATTTTCAAAGATCCATCATTGTTAGGAACTTACCATGAAGCACCACCACTCCTTCGTCCTTCCAATCAAGTATGTGTTGTATCATCTAACGGAACTCACATAGAGGATACCCTTCCTCCTACTGAGGCTTCTATCATATCTGACGTCGCACTCATTGCAACACCCCCTCCTCAAGAACCTCCTATACACTCGTTGACCCCACTAGTCCACGATTCCACCTCTCCCCAAGGACATATCCCAGTTTGGGAGACAATTCCCCAAGCCATCACCCAAATTCCCTTATTTTACCCTCCACCAGGCATCGAAGATTTTCAGGTAGCCACAATGCTCACCCTACCTAATATGGTGTTAGAAATCCTAGTTTGGTATTTACACCCACCAGAGATGGTCCCTAGACCATCCCTTCCCCCCCAAAAAGAAGGAATCCCCATGACGATTCCCATTCTTACTCCAACCACACCCCCACTCATTAACCCCCCTACCACAACTGGGGGCAGGAGAAAGAAAAAGGAGCCCACAACTCCACTTCCTCCACACATCCAACCTCCTTGCGCACTATGTGAGCAAGAGGGCCACCAAACCAACAATTGCCCATCTCTACCAGAATTACGAAATTTGATTCCACTCAATCACACTCCCCCAACACTCGCCACTACAACCAGTCCTGCCACTACCACCCCCCATTCCAGTAGTAAAGGGTTGCGGACCAAATTCGCTTGTGCTTTATGTTTAGAATATGGCCATTATACCCACCATTGTCCAACATTGTCATGCTTTCGGCAGACATTAGCCACAGTACGCCAGAGCTTCCAGAGCAACCCCAGTCCTGCTACATCCTCCTCAACAAATATCACTAACATCCATTATGTCACCACTTCAGTCAATGAATTTATGAGACTCCCTTGCTCTCTCTACGACTCATTAGCTCATTTTACATACCAATGTCCTATGATCCTTGAATACAGGCAATGCCAATTGACTCTGCTCCAACGACCCGCAGAGTCGATAATTGACATTACTTCGTCACTAGAGGATCTTCATGTCATTTCTCCCACACCCGAAGCCCTTCCAATGCCTCCCTAGTTCTTAGACGACTTATTTGAGGATTCACCCCCCAATCCCCCCAACTCTCCCGCTCATTCCCCTACGGACATTTTACACCCAACTACCACGGGTCCTCCTTTGTACTTCAATATCTAGTTTATGTCAAGCGAACCCTCACCATCTCCTAGCGTTGTTCCCCCTGTTTCTTCCTCATCAGGGGGAAACCACACGACATCGGTCACCGATATCACTCCTCATGACCCCTTGTATTCCCGTCACTTTCAATGCGACGAAGAAATACTCGGAGAGTTAAGCCACCCAAACTTCCCCTAGGATGCACTACACCACCACACACTTTTCTCTCCATAGGAAGCCTCTATGCCTCCTAACCAACACCCCATTTACGCGGTCAAAACCAAGGATTTATCCCATCAAGGCCTATCGACTGGTTCAAAAACCCCATTCCTTCCCCTGATGCTTTTGAAGAAGGCAACATGGCCAACATTTCCCCAACCATTAAAATCAACATTTCCATCAAAAATGGCATTGTCGAGGAAATCACCATTGGAGCTGCTTCCACTCCTCAGGAAATCACCACATATAAAGCCCTCTTCCAAGAATATCGGGATATTTTTTCCTGGTCATACACGGAAATTCCTAGCCTCGATCCCTCTATCGTCGAACATCACATCAACACCTAGCCCGACATTACACCATTTCGTCAAAAACGACGACCGCTACACCCATCCAAAGCCGCGGCCATCAAAGCCAAAATTGACAAATTACGCGCTGCCGAGTTCATTTACCCCATCGCCTATACCTCATGGGTTTCCAACCCTGTACCTATTAACAAAAAACAGGGCACTATCTGCGTTTTCATAGACTTTCGCGATCTCAATCACGCATGTCCCAAAGACAACTTTCCAATGCCTTTCATCGATTAAATTATCGATGACTGCGGAGGCCACGAGGCTCTATCCTTTATGGATGTATTCTCTAGTTATAATCAAATTCAAATTCACCCTGCCAATCAGTATAAAACCGCATTCAGTACCCCTTGGGGTACTTTTTCATATCGTGTCATGCCTTTTGGCTTAAAGAATGCCAAAGCAACTTTCCAGCGGGCTATGACATACATCTTTCACGATCTGGCTCATATCATCCTCACCTACTTGGATGACCTCACAGCTCGATCCAAGAAATGCACCCAACATCTTGATGATTTACGAATCATCTTTTTCAACGGTGTTTTCAGTACAATATCCACTTGAATCTAATCAAGTGTGTGTTCTGTGTCACCACAGGGCGCCTCCTCGGCTTTATTGTTTCCCAAAGCAGTATTACCGTGGACCCCCTCAAAGTCCAAGCTATCACCAAAATTCCTCCTCCCCAAAATTTATGTCAACTTCAGAGCCTACAATGAAAAGATAACCTTCTACGATGATTTGTCCCAGACTATGCCATACACGCACACAGTTTCCTTCGCTTACTATGTCATGACATCCCATTTCACTGGGATGACCATGCCCAAAATTCATTTGATGATCTTAAAACAACACTCTTGAACGCACCTTTAATTAGTGCACTGACTACAATCGCAACTATATCCTCTACATATCAACATCAGTTGTATCAGTAGCAAGAGTTATCATCCAGCTCAGTGATGACAATCGTGAGCATGTCATTTATTACGTTAGTAAAAACCTCTCAGGGCCACCCTTGAAGTATAAACATGAAGAGAAACTTACTCTTGCAGTCGTCCTCGTAGTCCAAAAACTGTGCCACTACATTCTGCTTCGCACGACAAAGGTCGTCGTAGATTCCAACCCTATGCAGTACTTGCTCAGTCATTGACAAATTAACAACAAATTTGCTCGATGGATCATTATCCTTCAGGAGTACGACCTCGATTTCTCAACACCTACGAGTAAGAAGGCCCTCGTTCTCACCGAACTTGTCATGGCCCTCCCCTCTGACACCACCAGTACCCCCATCAACACCGACTTTCCCGACGAACACCTCCTTTACATCACTTTGGATGATCCTTGGTACAACGACCTCCTCGTCTACCTATGAACTCAAAAGTTTGGTAACCACCTATCATGAGATGATCGTTGTCGTATTCGCCATCAGGCCCCCCTCTACCTCCTCATCGGAGACATCCTATACCAGCGGGGAGTCGACACCATTCTTCGTCGATGCCTAACTATTGACGAGGCTAATAGAGTCTTAAATGACTGCCATAGTTGTGCATGTGGGGGGCATCTTTTGGGCATATCCACTGCTCAAAAGATTATCCGAGCCGGTTACTTTTGGCCTACCTTGTTTCACGATTGCATTCATGCCGTGAAATGATGTGAGCAATGTCATCTCTACACCAATAAATCCCAAGCTCCCCTCGCTCTTCTTCATCCCATCATCACTACTGACCCTTTTTGTAAATGGGGCATCAACTTCATGACTTGTAATCCCCCCTCCAACAATGGTCACAAATACATTTTTGTTGTCATCAATTACTTCACCAAATGGGTAGAAGCCATGCCCACCTTCAAAAACACCGTTGACACTGCAACGCATTTTTTATTTAACCACGTCATATCCCTCTTTGGAGTACCACTCCAACTCATTTTTGTTCACGGGAAACACTTCGAGAATGAGATCTTCGTCGAACTCTCATCTCGGTTAGGATTCTCTCATGAGTTTGCCTCACCATATTACCCTCAGTCTAACGAACAAGTCGAAGCTGTTAACAAGGTCCTCAAGACCATGTTACAGTGCATGGTTAATAAACATAAAACCAATTGGCATCATATGTTATTTTCTGCACTATGGTCTTACCGAACGATTGTAAAAACAGCTACTGGTTTCACATCGTTTCATCTAGTCCATGGGGTTGAGGCCACTCTTCCCATCGAGTGCCAAATTCCCACCTTATGCACCACAATTGAGCTGTTACCTAACACTGCTCCAATGGAGTAGCACTTGCTGAACTTAGAGTCTCTGGATGAAGATCGTCGATCTTCATTACAGAACAATGAGGCAGCTAAAAAACGATCCAATGCTACCTTTGATCGACATGTTAACCTTCGCTCATTTCGCGAAGGCGACCTCGTCCTGGCTTACGATATCGCTCATGATACCTTTGGTCACGAAAAATTCAAGTCACTCTGGCATGGCCCATACATTATCCAACATTGCCTCACCAAAGGCGCATACATCCTATCCTCCCCCGAAGGCCTCTCTCTCAAAGAACCCGTCAACGGGTTGTATCTAAAGAAATTTTACGCTTAAACATAGTCATTCTACTTTAGGTTATTTCTTTTATAGCATTTTTAATATTTTTTCCTCCCTCACGTCTAAACTATCCTTTGTGCTATTGATAAATTCTTCCTCCACCAGCCTATCACATCGGTTACACCGACGGTGCCAGCCGTTAGACGCAAAATCTCGCTTTGGACGCTTGGGCTCTCTACACCCCCTCACATGAAATGATCCATTCAAGCGGCATATGCTTGGGTTCAACAACCAATAACCAAGCCAAATACATTGTCAGCATTGGCCTCCTAGTCGATGCCCAACATCATGGTATTCGTCACCTTAGCGTCTTTCTCGATTTTCAACTAGTCATACTCCAGCTCAACAATGTGTACCACGTCCGTGATCCTTGCCTCTTTCGCAAATACCTGTAGGTTAGACCTTTATCTCGACATTTTGATTCCATTACATTTACACATATTCCAAGACAATTGAATCAAATTACGGATAACCTAGCTAATATTGTGTTAGACTGGCATATATCACATCAAGCTACCTCTACACATACATAAACATATAACACAAACTGTCATCACATATATAGATTAGACATCATCAATACATTAACAAACCACATGTAAACACCACATAGATCTCCAAAATGTATACTCATGTATATATCGAAAGGTCCACAGTGCCATCCAAATGTTTACATACAAAAATACAACTATCCGCAGGCCAATGCAACACCTCGGTACAAAATGAGCTCACCAGCCTATATACAAAAAATATATATCCATCAATACATAGAGCACCACTCATGGGGCCTCTAGAGCACCACTGCCTACTCCTCCCTCAGGCGGTGGCGGCCCACCCCCACCTCACCCTCCCTCGGGCAGTGATGGTCCACCCCCTACCAGTCCCTCCTGCCTTGGTGACAGTCATCTGATCATCGCAGCACCAGCCACTGCTTCTCGCTATACTATGGCCCGCCATGGCGGTGGAACCCCTACGCACTGCTCCAGGATACCCTCATCCTAGATGCAAGACCATATGCCCTCAGGCACATCCTGTAACACCGCCTCTAGACGACGATGTATGTCCTCAAAATCCACTCCGGCAGCTGATGGAGGAGCGTGTGATGGCCCAACACCAGGGTCATCAAACTGAGGTCTCCTCACTGCCCTCTCCAGCTCAGCTAGTCTCACCGCGACATCCTCACGTTGATGTCTCTCTCCCCGCGATAGTCTCTCCGACTCCTGATGAGCTGGTGCTCTCTACAACTCCACCTCACGTCCACGAGGTGCCACATCTGCACATACAAACAAACAATAGATAGTATCAACATCTATATCATATACATATGGCATGTTATCTCAAAAACACAAAAACATATATATCAACATCATCAACATACCTTGATGGTCAAACACCTCCCTTGGAGGTAGCACCATGTCTGGATCCTCCCAGAAGTCAACCCCAACATAGGGGTACCGCAATATCACCTGTGGAATCTGCGCCATACCTGTGCTGCCTCGGCAGTGAATAAGTGACCACCCTCGCCACCACCATGGCGAAGCAACACCGTCGACCACTGCCTCATCCGTGGCTCTCACACCCTAGGCGCACCCAATATAATCCTAGGGTGCAACATCGACACCCTCTCTAGAAACCAAGCCACCAATATGGACCCGAAGGAAAACTCTCCCGTATTTGTGGACCGATAGTGGTCTAGCTACCCCACCATCCTGGAGTGTAGCGTAAGTCCCCAAGCGAAATGCTTGCCAACCAACACTCTCTCCATCACCATCAGTTGGCCACCACTAATCCGCTGCATCGCCAGCGAACCATACACTCTCACAATCATCGTTGTTATACAACGATGCGCTAGGGAATCCATCGCCCCAATGCTCAAAGCTGTGTTGGATATATAGTTTGGCCCCACACAATATCTCCGACCCATCGTCGCTAGAAACGTATCTCTCGGTAGCACCAGCTCCGTCGGTAGGGGCGTTCCCTGAAATGGGAGCCCAGTCAAAAAATACACATCCTCCACTGTAGTGAAGGGAGTCTGCTCTCCCCGCACTATGAAGTAGTGTAGGTCTGGACTCCACATATGGATAAGAAACTGTAGGAGATACTCCTACGCCTGTATCAAAGGCCACTCAAAGAGCTTCAGCAGCCCACAGGCTGCCAAAGTCGCACGTACACCTGGCTCCTCAATAGCCACGATGTCTCGCAATTGGGACCAATCCCGCTCTCACCAACCAATAGGCATTATGCCCGAAGCTCACCTGCACAACATAAAACCATCCTACGTCAACCAAATGGACACTCAAAAAACATAGAAAAGCCAAGTTTTATACCCATCAACCTTGCCTCAATGACGCAGCTGTTCAACCCACAAGCACACACATGCGTGCCTGTACACCCCACAGGTGCACATTTGTGCACGCCTATTCACTACACAGGTGCTCTCTCAGGCGCGCCTGTTCATGCTATAAGTGTGCACATGTTCACGCCTGTTCAACTGACAGGTGTGCACCTATGCGCGCCTGTTAAACCAACAAGCGCGCCCATAGTGCGCACCCTTTATCCCTTTACTGGTGCTCCCATGCGTGTCTATCCAGTGGATAGGCGTGCACATGTGCACACCTATTACCGGATCGCCCGTGCATGTGGGGCCCACACCCCTAAAACACCTCTGTACGGCCCTCTGTACAGCCCTACCCAAAAAATGAAACCCTAATTCTATGCAGGATGATCAGACCACTAACCTGACGCTCGCGGGTCCTCAATCGGATGCCTCCTCCTCCCAGAATCTCACAATCTCCTCTGAATGCTTCTCGTCCAATCACTATAGTAGCAAGTACAAATGAGGTGGCATGTGGGCCCTACAGCTATATATAGGCCTTTTTTCCAAACTTCTACTCACCATTCCGAGAGCTCCAGGCGTCCATTTCTCGATCCATCTTTAGCCACGGGATCAACATCCCACCATCTACATCACAACAGTCCCTGGGCCTCTTTTCATTTGGAGCCCCTGGGGCACCATTTTTCATACCCTAATCAGGTATGCATGCGCATATTCACACTTATCAAATACATGCTCATATATTCGATTATATTCAGATATTGTTCACGTCGGGTATTTGGTTTTCATGTGTGTAGGTACTTGGTCATCATACATCGACACAGCCCCTTCAGTTATATACTCAGCACCGGCATGTAGTCATTCCCTCTTAATCTCACTTACATTTCCAGTCACACCCTCTGACATTTGCCTCTAGGATCCCCATTTCCGGCTCGGCAGTACCCACACCTCCATTTTCATCTTCGGTACTGTCACCCAGTAGTACTCTTACCCACATGAGTTGTTCCATTCATAGAACCCTTTGGCACTTCTAACACTCATTTTTTTTTTCAAAACCCTTTAGGGATGGGAGTCCTGATAGTCTTACATCATGTCGCGAATCAACCACATACCTCTTCTCCTCATTTCACTAATTTTCCCAACGGACTCCTAGGTTACCTCTCCATGGTTCTATGATCAGGATGCACCTCCGCAGTAGCATGAACCCTCCATTTCATCCACAATCTGTTAACTCATCTGCAAACCTCCCTTCATTTAACCTACCTCATACAGAAACCCACCCATGGGGCCCCCACCCTCCATCAGTTTCCTGAGAAAATTATGCCCTTCCCGGGCCAACCATATCACACTGGGGCACCCATTTATGTATTTGTACACTTCTCCCCAATTATTCGTTATTTATTGTACAAACGCCTTTATTTCCAATCATTACATTACCTTTTTGTCGTCACCTTTGGCGACCTGCTTCCCTTTTTTGGCCAATCGCAACCCATGTCACCCTTGGTTGGAGCATTACTTATCATCCACCCTTGACTGGCATCGTCCATATCTTCAGAGTACCCCATAGGCCACTTACCTCTGCCCTCTGAATTTGTTCACCTTGTCCCACCTCTGGCACAGCTTATCCCCGATCTTGTCATCCCCCTGACACTTGACCTTGTTGAACGGTTGCAGCCACTTTTTATCTCACATATACTCTAACCAAGGGAAGTCTTGAGTCTTCCTACATCTTGACTTCATCCATGTACCTCCTCCACTTCCTAACCTCACCTAGTAGATTTCACAAAGCCATTTTCTTCTGGGAGTCGCGTCCCCCTTTTTTTGTCGACATCAACACAGTTTTCCAGAAGGGCAACAGTATCTTGATTCTCATTACCCACCCAATGAGAGATCTCAGACGACACAGGGTGAAACACAATTTCTCCCTACTGTCGTTGACCCCCATAACATTCAACGTCAATACTTTCTCATGTTATAGTGGGTCTTACTTTGCGACTATTGCAGTTAGTTCTTTCATTTGCCGAAGACCTCTGAACTTGGTTGGGCTATCAATACCCACATAATTGATGACACTTTTTACCATGATCACTGCCTACTATTTAGAGTATGTTCATCCACAGAATTTTCTTCTACCTTTATCACGACCTCCCCCAGGGGCACTGCAGTTGTCTACACCAACACTTCATTCCTCTTTTTTGAGTTACATGACACGAGCATGGGGCATGCCCACCTCATTTGTACACAGTTTTATTTTTCATACACCTCATGGAAGGTTGGGTTCTACCGGTTCCTTTTTCCCTCCAACGGATCGCTCTGGATGATCCCACTATTGCTTTCTCTTACAAAAGCATTCTCAATAGAAGAAACATTGATGGATTTCGGCTACACGTATGCTCCTAACCTCATCCATCAGGGGGCATCTGTTATCACTGAAATTTTGTTCACACATGGTTACAAGAACTCAGCATCGTCAAATAGTGACAAAGTCATCCATGGACTTGAATTAACACCAAAGCATTCATAAAGGGTCAAAAACTATACAAAGTAGTGAAAAATTGAAGGGCGCTAAAAAAACACTGGGCACACACGCACATGCATAGAACAGGAACACAGAAATTGCGCACATGCACACGATGCGCGACTGTTATCACAAAAAGGCGTGCACCTGAGAAATGACACATTTATGAGAGTGGTCGGCCTCCCACCCACTTATGGTTCAGCTCCCAAGCTGATTTGACACTCAAATCTGGACTGGATTCGACTGGATGATTGGTCAAAGAACTAGAAATGCCCTAATTAGCCTCTTTTCACACTACAAACTAGTTGAACAATAGCTCAAAGGAATGCTATAAAAAGGCCATGGATACACTTCATTTTTTAAGGAATTCAAAGAAAAGTTATACTGCCATTATTCTCTTGAGGAATCCATCCTTGCCAAGAGTATATTTGCACCATTGCATATGACAATCCATCTCACCCCTTGAGTGGATTTGCAAAGAGTTCTTTCATCATTTTCCATTTTTATTTGTTGTAAGAAGAGCTTGCTTGTGGGGGTCCAAGAGCCCTCCCTTGGAGGAAGAAGGGACTCATAGTCCCCTTGCTTCTCGATGTATTCTTTCACTAATATCGTCCTTATCATTGGTGACATGGGTCTCTTTGTTATTTCTATCTCTATGTCCCTATGCTCATGAATTTAGTTTTTATTACATTACTTAGTTTAATTCTTAGTTGTTGTTTTCTATTTCTTTCCCTAACTCTTTTCCTTGTAGCTATCCTTCTCAGCAGAGCCAACTGAGCTTGCAAGCACCTCTACTTTTCTCACTAAGGTGGCGGAAGAGTCGCAACACTAGTTTTGGACCTAGGGGCATGGCTCCTCCTTATATTCCACTCTCGTTTGGTGGAGCTCACATTCCCCAAACGAATCCTACAATTGGAAGCCAACCTTGTTTTCTTCCTGGGTCTAATCCTAGTATTAGTGCTCCTGGATGGAGTAATCAACCGGGTGGACAAGTTGTTTCCTATTTTTTGTCCTTTATACCTTCCTCCTCCACACTGATTCCGACCAACACATTTGGTATGATGAATCCACCTTTATCCTCTAGATTTACACCCAGAGGGAATCGATTTCATACTATGGGAACCCCCCAACCTAGAGCTCTTCTAGCTGGGGGAAATGTTTTTAAGCCTCATTATAACATTCCTACTAGAATGGTGCCAAACCAACCCCTTATGAATTGGTTTGGAGGAGGGTTTTGCAATTCCAGACAGGGCCATGCTGCATACCAGAACCCTGGATTGGCTACGATCCCTTAGCATCAATATTTCTTGGGAGCATGGGGTCATATGCCACAACCCCGACTCCCTTTTCTGGCCATGCTTAATTTTCTAGACTTGTTAATATTAATGAATGACCCGATGCATCTTGAACCAACATGGCCTCCCGTCCCCACCAAACTTCCTTCAGATATTCCAAAATTCAAGGGAAATACTGGTGAGGATCTTAGTGATCACATCACTACTTTTCATCTTTGGTGGTCTTCCAATTCCATTAACGATGATTCTATTCATTTGAGACTGTTTCAATGCACTCTTATGGGGGTTGCAGCGAAATGGTACATAGAGCTAACGAGGGGAACATACGGGAATTTTGATCAGATGTTTTTAGTCTTTCTCAACCACTTCCAGTTTTTGGTTCGTTATGATGTTGGCATAGAAATTTTCTCAACCCTCCACCAAGAAAAAGCCACCCATATCTCAGATCATATCCAAGAGTGGCGCAGATGGAAGAGGTTGATCAAAGCTTTCATTCCTCCATAGTTTTTGTTGGAATGGTTCCTTAGATCCCTATTTCCCTATATTTCTAAGGATGTTTCTACATCAGGAGTAACATCTGAAGAGGAAGATATTTTTAAATCCCAGCAGTTAGATCTCATATATGCTCAATCTAGGATGTTATACGAAATTATTCCTAATGCACCGAGGTCAAACTACGACCCTAGACAAAATCTTGGGCCTCATGCCAAAGGAATTATAGGCTCTACAAATACTAAGTATGCAGACTTGGTGATGCACCAGTTGAAGAAGTTGTCTCTAATCCATTCTGCAACAGGACAAGCTTCATCTATGTCCTCCACTCCCACCCAGTTGATGGATGTGCATTCTGTATAGTCATCATCTAACCCAAATGGTAACCAACAACCAGGAGGGAATAAAGGGAAATGACATGGTAACAATCGTAAGGGTGGGAGGAATAATAATAATAATAATAATAAACCCAAGGACAAAGTTAGTAATGATAGATTGAATAACAATGTTGGTGAGGGAAAGAAAGAAAAGAAGAAGGTGAAGTTTCCTTGCAATCTTTGTACAGATGATCACCTTACCCACTTGTGCCCCAAACTTGAGGAAGTTGTGAGGCTCTTGTATCAACCACCTGTTGTGATGAATAATCCTTTTCCGCATAATCAAAACATGGCCTCGAGCTCCAGTAATGTCGGAAATGTGTCGAATGGGAATCGAAATCCACCAACTCATGAAGGTGACCGTCTATGTGTAAATATGGCCAAGTCTCAGATTAATGTAGCCACTCGGTCTCACAATTACAGCTCTTCATAGGTTTTTCCAAGTCTAGAATATCCTCCTCCTCCAGAAACACCTTTGCAGATCGAAAATCCAAAGCCTCCACCTCATATTCCAAAGGGAGTACTAAAACGCTCTACCCACAACCGTAATTCTAGAGCTTCCCAGAATTATTTGACTGTCAAAGATATGGGTTGTTGGTCACTATAATTTCTTAATTGATTCAAACAACCAAGTGATACATAAATTATCAACCCAGGGAAGTCTTTTGTTTCAAAGATAACCACGCACTATATATGCTCAATTCCAAAAGCAACTTACAGTTGTAGTAAAAGAAACTATACTAATCACACTTGCTTTGCATGAACTGAAGTTCTGATTTAAATCACAGGAAAGCAATCTACCTATTGCAGATCTTAAAGATTAATTTAAAGAATCCTGGATTACATTTTAAAATAACATTGCAACAGAAAAGAACAACTATTCTGCAACCAGAGAACAGGACCCTTATTCTCAACAGAGACTTCAGTACTTGTTTCTGATTAACACTCTTTCATGAAAATAGTAATGCAGAGGAAATTAACTCTATCTAGCAGAGAACAAGGCCATATAATCCCTTCCTTTCTAAGAAGGAACTTTTATCCCTATTTCTGATTAGCACACTTGTGAAAGGTAATTGAGATCTACAGAGAACAGGACAGTCTAATTCCTTCCTTTCTGAGCAGGAACCCTTAACCCAGTTTCTAGCTAGCACACTTGCAGAGATGAATGAAATCTACAGAGATCAGGATGTTTCGATTCCTTCCTTTCTGAGCAGGAACCCTTAACCCAGTTTCTGGCTAGCACACTTGCAGAGATGAATGAAATCTACAGAGATCAGGATGTTCTGATTCCTTCCTTTCTGAGCAGGAACCCTTAACCCAGTTTCTGTCTAGCACACTTGCAGCAGTAATGGAAATCTACAGAGAACAGGATGTTACGATTCCTTCCTTTCTGAGAAGGAACCCTTAACCCACGCTCTGGCTAGCACCATAAAATAATCACACAAGATTGCTAATAAAAAGACTTACGAATTTCATTCAATAAACTAAGACAGAGTTCAGTAGTGTTTCAGCAAAGCGGAATTCATTAAAAGTAGTGTTTCAGCAAACAGAAGTTAATCAAATCATAAACATAGATCGAACTAACACACTTCTAAAACTAACGAGTGAATCTTGTGATGAAGGTGGGCCCTACCTTCTCACAAGATTCCCCTAAAACGAAAAAGCTTAGAGACGGATGCTCAAAACAATTTTCTATACATTTGTCAAAATGTCATATTACAGTCTGAGAACAATGAAGTGCATCTTCTCTCTGAAGCGTTTCAATACATAAAACTTGGATTCCTCGAATGATGATTTCCTCCCTATTAAAGAGGGAACCCCTTCGATACAATTGATCAGAAATTACAAAGTGTATATGAGTCCTATCTTTAGTTGGATCTACTTTCTAAACCAGACTCAGATGTCCTAGTCTCGTGCAACCAAATGCTATTACAGGAGCTGAATGAGGCATTGTTGTTACGGCTAGTGTAACAGCTTCTTCTCATTGCTGCTGATGTTGTTTCAGCATCGCAATTCACGGGTTGTTTCAGCCACGCGAATTGCGCTCTTAATTGTGTCGGCATTCTTATGTGGGAGCGACGGTTGGTGCTTTGTTGATTGCTGACTGTAACGGCTTCCTTGTGTTTCAGCATCATCGGTCCTGGCAGTTTCCTCTGTGTTTCAGCATCTGCAGCTCTGGACTGTGTAACAGCTCTGTGTTTCAGCATTTGCGACATCGGACTATACAGCAGCTCTATGTTTCAGCATTTGTGACCTCAGACTGTACAACAGCTCTGTGATTCAGCACCAGTTCTGTGTTTCAGCAACATCGACCTTGGACTGTGAGACAGTTTTGTGTTTCAGCAACGGATTTAGATGCTAATCTGCAGTTTTGAACACTTATGCATTTCTAATCAATGGTCAAGTACGAGAGTGATGTAAAATATTATGCAAAATATATTAAACATATAGTAATGAGAAAGGACATTGTATACCTTTGGAATGATCAAGTAAAGTGATAGTATGAGTTCAAATAAGGGTAATCAAGAGTATAATAATGGCAAGAAGTATAGGGAAAAAGGTACATAGTGTGGTCCTAACATCCCCCCCAACTCAAGATGTTGCATGTCCTCAGGCAACTCACTCTGAATCAGAGTCTTGATACCGACTCTGATCATGTAAGTTACTCAAGCTGTAACTTTGGGAGGTATTGTCCGTTGGCATTCTGAACCCTTGCACCTGCTGCAATCTTTTCCATGATGTTTTTTCTGCCTTCTTAGGCAGCTTATAACTGACTTGATACCTTTCTATTGTCAACCAGAGAATGGGAAAATAAAACTTGTACCCTATCCAGTTTTCAGCACAATGCCTAACACATTGGATGTAGTTGGGCATCCTGGAAATTGCTACTTCCAAATTGACAGGACTAAAAGGATTATGTTGTTGTCTCTTTTCCGTGGATTGCTGCCAAAACAGGTTATTGGCCTGGAGGGTAGGAACCTCTATGGATCTGATGGTGTGTTCACAATCTTGGAGCACTTCTAATTGTAGGTGCTGAACATGTTCAGTCACCCCTGGTTGCTTTAAGAACTCATAATATTGTGAGATAAAGGTAGCTGCCCTCTGTGGTTCTGGTCTAATCCAGAGGAGGCGATTATTTTCATTGTGTTGGGCAGCCAAAAATTCATCTTGCCAAATAATTTGGTTGAGGAGAAAAGAGTTGAATGCTCGAATTTGAATGTCCCCAACAAGGGGATTTATGTTTAGCAACCTATTTTCTGGAATAGCCTCATTATGAAAGTATGCCTCATAGAGGAGGTGTTGATCCCTGGTAGAGGCAGCTACAAAAGTTTTGATAAAACTGCCGACTGTATGAATGCATGGGGTTTACCTTCTAGAATGGATTTGATTTGAAAGAATGTGAGTCTCTCCATCAGGAATAAGGAGTAGTTGCAAGATGGCTTCCTTGTGGCCAGAAGCTTCTGTACCAAATCAAAGACCAGGACCAATCTGCCTTTCAATTCTTTGTTCTTCTTCTTAAGCTCACGAGCTTCCTCACGTATTTGCTCTAGAGCTTCACAATTTGAGAAGGTGTGATTGATCCAGATTTGTTTGTGCACTTGGAGGTTTTTGGCTTGTGTTTCATCATATTCCTTCTTCCATTTTTGTATTTCTGCCTGCTCATCCCATAGCTGGGAAGTCTGAGTTTCAGCGTGGGAAGTAGTGGGATGAGGTGAAGTTTGAGTAGATTGTTCCCTGGAAGTGGAGAGATGGATCTGATTGGGAGGTGTAAATTCCTCCGTAGGAACTGTCTGTATAGCCTTGTTGACAAAGGTAGGGGCTTCTTTTGTTGCAATGCAGGGCTTAGTATTAATCCTGGGAGGGCCTGCTGGTTCTTGTGTTGCAACAGGTTCAGTCTTGAGCTTGCTAGGGCCTACTGGCTCTTGTGTTGCAGTAGGTTTAGTTTTGAGCTTGCTAGGGCCTGCTGGTTCTTGTGTTGCAACAGGTTCTTCCTTGACTTCAAAAGGTGAAGGAGTAGGGGCTGCCCCTGGCACTGGAACTTAAATCACCTGATAGCCTGCCTAGTGGTAAACATCGCCACATTGGCAACACATGTATTTTTTACACACGCTTTCTGTGGTCTCCTCTAACAAGGTTGTTGTTCGGGCTAAGGTGTACGAATTTAGCTCTTTTTCATATGCTTCCTTTGCCCTGGCTAATTCTTGCTGATATGCTTCCAACTGAGACTTTAAAAACTCGTTTTCTTCCAAGACATCGGCCATTGTTGGTTTGGATTTAGAGATGACTAGTTCTTGTGTTGCAGTCATAGTCTCCTTAGCTGGTTCTTGTGGAGCATCTATAGGAATGGCAGTTGATGCTTGTGTTTCAGCCTTTTGGTGGAAGAAGAGTAGTGTTTCAGCACCTTCGACCTCTGATTCCTGCATCTCAATGTCGATGCCAGCAGCTAGTTCTTGTGTTTTAGCCGGAGCACCCCGGGTCTCTAATTCTTGTATATCAATTTCTGTATCAGTGGCTGGTTCTTGTGTTTCAGCCACTGAATGGGTAGCTGGTTTTTCAGCTACTTGGCTTGAGGAAGGTGGTGTTGTAGCATTCTGGGCCTCTAATTCTTGAAATTCAATTTCAAAGTCAGTGGTTGGTTCTTGTGTTTCAGCCACTTCAAATGATGTCTGGGCATCTGGTCCCTGTAACTCCGTATCGGCGGCTGGTTCTTGTGTTTCAGCCACTGAGTGAGTAGCTGGTTCTTGTGTTTCAGCTACTTTATTTGAGACAGATGGTGTTACAGTATCCTGGGCATCTGGTTCTTGTGTTTCAGCGCCCATGGCAGGAATAGGCAAAGATCCCGAAATTGGAAAAGTTGGAGGTGGACGGGGTGTTAGTCGAATTGGTAGGGGATCTAGGGTAGTGGTCATAAAGGGTTGCCTCATTGAGGCTCTTGTTCACTTTTTGCGCAAGAAGGGTGGAAAGGGGCCAATCTATTTTCATTTTCGTGGAGGTCTTTCGTTAATGATGGGGCATGCGACATTTTCTGGTTCAGAGTCATCACTGAGAATATGAAGGGCGGGAGTGGATGACTCTGGTAGGGTATGTGGTGGATTTGGTGGGGTAGGGGATTTGACTAGACTGGTAGGTTCTGTGGATGGGATATTGGGTACTTCGGGGAAGTCTGGGGCATTTTGCTGTTGCTGCTCCTGGGGAATTTCGACAGCTGGTTGAGGGTTTATGGGTGGGTTTTCTAGTGGACGGTTTTGCTGTTCAAAACCCCTGTTGATGAATAATTGAACAAGGCGGTGGTGGGTAAGTGACAGGGTTGGATCTTTTTCCTTTTGACAGTAATGTGCCATATTCTTCAAACAGCCCAGCAAATAATAGAGAAGATTGACCCGTCTGTTATGCCTTAAATGAGAAAGCAAAAGGAAGTCATGCTGATAGACTACCTGATAGCGACCTTCACAGGTCAAGTAGTACTTGATGAATCTGGTGACCTCTGGCCATGGGCGTGGCAGTGAATTGAGCTTAACGCCTCTGCCCTTCAATACAATTCTTTCCTCAGGCAGGAAAAAGCTCTGCTAGACATCCCTGATGATATGCTTTCGGTTGAATTTTTGAGTGCCTTCCATGGGGAGGCCTAAGACCTCTGATATGTCTTCTTGTGTTATAGATATTCGGATGCCTGCGACAACAGAGTGGTTCTCCTAAAGATTTCAGGCAAACTGTAGGACTTGCTATTAATTATATCCTTGAAGCCTATGAAAGTAATTAAGCCACCCTGCTTGCTCGAAGATTTGATATGTTGCTGGGTAGTGTTCGAGCAGCGCTGTGGTGGTGGGTTCTTTGTGTATGACAGCTCCTCCCATGGCTACTATCTTAGTAAGATACAACGTCGAGAGTTTGTGTATCAGCTCTGGCCTAAAGTGAGTTTTCCGAGCGACTTATGCAAGAATAGTGGTTAAATGCGTGAAAGGGTGGTGAATTAGGGGTGGCAGCGGTGAAATCGGGTGTAAGGATGATATCTCAGATTTGATGTGTACTTCCCCTCCCGTTAAGTGTGATTAGTCATAATTACACTTGAATGGTCATAATGACGTGGAATATTTCTCATTAACTATAGTCTAACTGAATTGCATAAACTTTACATACCTCGCCTTACTGTTTGATTCGATCTGCGAACAACATATCATGCCTGTCCGTGGTAGTCCTTTTGTGGTGGAGAATTTTGATCGAATAGATGAATTATGTCGAGGGTTTGTTGTTTAGGAGGATGAACTATAATCTGAGGGCGTAAAAGCTTGTTGACAGATGATGTTGAAAAACCGGTGTTTCAGCAACAGAGAAGAACAAAACAATTGCGAGATGAAGCACTGCTAGGCAATGGTGTTTCAGCATCGGAAGAAATGATGAAAGTGATGAATAGTGGTGTTTCATCATCGGGAAAAATGATGAAAGTGCTGAACAATGGTGTTTCAGCATCGGGAAAAATGATGAAAGTGCTGAACAGTGGTGTTTCAGCATCGGGAAAAATGATGAAAGTGTTGAACAGTGGTATTTCAGCATCAGGAAAAATGATGAAAGTGTTGAACAGTGGTGTTTCAGCATCAGGAAAAATGATGAAGGGTTGTTGACAATGGTGTTTCAGCAACGGAAAAGAAAAGGCGAAACAATAGTTGGACGGTGTTGTTTCGTCGATGAAGGATGGTGAGGAGATGGCGGACTGTAGTGTTTTGGGAGTGGGAAGAATGAAAAGTGCTGAACATTGGTGTTTCAGCAACGGAAAAGAAAAGGTGAAACAATAGCTGGACGATGTTGTTTCGTTGATGAAGGATGGTGAGGAGATGTCGGACTGTAGTGTTTCGGAAGTGGAAAGAATGAAAAGTGTTGACCAGTGGTGTTTCAGCATCGAGGAAAAATCAACAGTGCTGAACAGTGGTGTTTCAGCATCGTGAAAGTCAACAGTGCTGAACAGTGGTGTTTCAGCATCGTAAAAGCTTATCTCTTTGAAGTAGGATTGTCCTCTCCTAGTGGCTGTGCTTCGATCGGGGATCTGCAAAAATTGACTGTAGCATGGTATTTCTTGACAGGGATTATTAGTAATCAAAATCTAATCTAATCTAATACTAAAGAAAAATGAATTTAAAAGAATTAATTGTTATTAGGGGTAGAAACCCCCTCAACGAAGAGCAAATGAGCGTTTGCCATGCATGTGGCCTTAAAATCTTCTTTAGAAATAGGTTGTTGGTACAGACGTAGCCGATGACCATTTACAAGTAACGGAGTTCTGGAGTCATCGATTTTGAGGAGCCTTACTATTCCATTGGGGAAAATTGTGTCTATTTCGTAAGGGCCAAGCCATCTTGTACGCAGTTTCCCTTAGAATTCTTTGAACCGGGAATCATAAAGTAGGGCCCAATTACCTTTTTGGAACTGCTTTCTCTTGATATTTTTGTCATGCCATTTTGATATTTGTTGCTGAATTATGGTTGTTTGTTGAATGGCATCTAGTCTTTTCTCTTCTAGTTCATTAAGCTGCTGCAACTTGGTTGTCTGTGCATCAGTTAGATAAAGGTTGACAGCTAGAGCAGTCCTTAAGGTTTTTATCTCAAATTCCATAGGAAAAACAACACTCTTTCCATAGACTAATTCATAGGGAGAGAATCCTGTATTATTTCTCCAGGTAGTTCTGTAGGCCCATAGTTCTTCAAGGAGCCTATAGGACCAATCCTTTCTACTTTCCTTCACTGTTTTTGTGAGAATGGCTTCTATTACTTTGTTTGTGCTTTCCACCTGTCCATTGGCTTGGGGGTGGTATGTTGTAGTCATTCTCTGTTGAATATGATATTTCTGAAGGGTGGCTTTGAACCCATGAGAAGAGAAAGGAGGTCCTCCATCTGTAACTAGTTCTCTTGGCATTCCAAATCTGGTGAAGATGTCTTTGAATAAGAAATTTATAACTTCTTCTTCAGTTGCTCTGTGGAGTTCCTTGGCTTCCACCCATTTAGTCATGTAGTCTGTGCAGACCAGTATATAAATGTTTTGATTGGATGGAGGATTGATGGGTCCTATGAAGTCTAAGGCCCATCTTTCAAATGGTTCAAGTACTACCTGGGGGTTTAATGGCATTTCATCTCTATGATTAGGTTGGACTACTCTTTGGCAGCTATCACAGGCCTTGACATATTTCTTTGCATCTTTGAAGAGTGAGGGCCAATAGTACCCCATCCTGAGAATTTTGTATGCTGTCCTCTTATCAACAAAATGCCCTCCACAAGGGCCATCATAAAAAGCTTTCAATAGATCATACACCTCATCTTCTCGAATACACATTTGAATTTCTTGATTAGGTCCTGTATGGAAAAGGTACCCATTTATCCAACTATATCGAGCACTTTGATGAATAATACTTTTCTTCTCTCGGTAGGATAGGTGTGATGGTAACTTCCCTGCAACCAAGTAATTAGCAATATCTGCATACCAAGGTGAGTGAGCAAAAACTACAAATAGATATTCATCAGGAAAGGAATCATCTACTGGGGTATCATCATTGAGTGTCAATCGAGAAAGGAAATCAGCAACTACATTCTTTTTTCCTGGCCTATCTACAATTGTAATATCAAATTCTTGCAATAACAACAGCCATCTGGTGATTCTAGCATTTGTTATAGGTTTATTCATTAAGTACTTGATAGCTGAGTGATCAGTATGGACAAAAGTAGAATAGCCAGTAATGTAATGTCTAAATTTATTGATTGCATAAATAACTGCTAAGAATTCCTTCTCGGTGACTATATAATTGAGTTCAGCAGGGGTCATATTCTTGCTGATGAAATATATAGCATAGGGGAGATGATCTTCTTCCTGTCCCAAAACAGCTCCTATAGCAGTATCTGAAGAATCAGAGGATATATGAAAGGGAAGTTTCCAATCAGGTCCTCTAAGGATAGGGGCTGTAGATAACTGATGCTTGAGTGTATTAAATGCTTCTTGACAAAAATTATTCCATTTGAATTCAGCATTTTTCATCAGTAAAACAAACAGGGGAGAGGCTATCTTGGAAAAATTCTTAATAAATATTTTGTAGTATCCAGCATGCCCTAGAAAGCTTCTTACCTCTGTTTGAGTTTTGGGAGTAGGAAGGTCCTTAATGACTTGTATTTTGGATGGGTCTACCTGAATTCCTTGAGATGAGATAAAATGTCCAAGCACCATTCCTTCACTCATCATCATATGGCATTTTTCTGTGCTTAAGGAAAGTTGAGCTTGTATGCATCGTTTAAGTACCTTCTCAAGGTTTTCTAGTGCTTCCTGAAAAGAAACACCATAAGGAGTAAACTCATCCATAAAAATTTCCATAGAGTCATTAAGCATATCAGAAAAAATTCCTAAAACTGCCCTTTGGAAGGTTGCTGGTGCATTACACAGTCCAAATGGGAGGACTCTATAAGCAAAGGTTCCCCAAGGGCTAGTAAAGGTGGTTTTATCTTGATCTTGAGGTGCAATTTTAATCTGGTTATAACCACTGAAACCATCTAAAAATGAGAAAAATTTATTCCCTGCCAAATTATCTAACACTTGATCAATGAATGGTAATGGAAAGTGGTCTTTCTGAGTAGCTTTATTTAAAGCTCTGTAATCCACACACACTCTCCATTTCCCATTCTTCTTAGGAACTATTACCAATGGGGACACCCATTCACTGTCTGATATAGGATAGATAAACCCTGCATTAAGCAATTTTTGAAGTTCTTCCTTGAGAATTTCTCTTAAATTTGGGTTCATTCRTCGYTGGGGTTGACAGATTGGTCGAMAATCTTCCTTAATATATATTCTATGAGTACATAATTCAGGGGAGAKTCCCTTCATGTCTGTGTAATCCCATGMGAATGYTTCTTTGTTTTCCCRAAGTAACTTCATTAACTGTTGTGTTTCAGCATCTGTCAAATGAGGGTTTATATTTAATGATTTKCCAGGTTCAATTTCGACCGGTATGCTTTTGGAGGAGATGGTTTTRGGTGTTTGAGGTGGSCTTTCTGAACTRAGGTTTYCTTGMTTATYAGASTCCAAYARYGYAGTTARYTGATTATRAATTTGTGGAGTGACARAGGAGGGCTCGCAAATAAAATTATTGATGATTTCATCCTCAGTAGAGTCTTTCAGACTTAAAGCTTGTCCGATAGTYAGAAGAGGTTGAGTAGGTTGATCCTCAAAATCTACCCATACAGAATTGTCATTATTAGCCAGGGGTGTAGCATGAGGATAAAGTGTAAGCTGCTTCATTTCATAACCGTTTGAAATTGTCATTGACCCTGATCTACAGCTGATAAAAGCATCTGCTGTGGCTAGCCACGTTCTACCCAGAATTAGAGGGTGGCCCCCCAACTTTGTTTTGGGTTGCAACACTGTAAAGTCGACTGGATAATTCCAGGATTCCACAGAGATGTTGAGGTCTTCAATGACTCCTTCTGGTTTAATTGTGGATCGGTCAGCCAATTCTAGGATAGTTGGGGTATCTCTGACTTGATCTTGTAATTGTAGCAGTTGTAAGGTTTCCAAAGTCATTATATTGATGGCTGCACCTAGGTCTACCAGGACTCGAGGGATGATTGTTTTTCCAACTTGTACTGTAATGGTAGGGTGGCCAGGATCACCATATTTGACTGGGGGAGTCTTGCCTAACATTAATACAGACAGATCTCCCATAACATGGACTGTAAGGGGATCCTTAGTTTTCCTACCAGGCTTTTTGACACAGATATCTCGCATTGTCCTAGCATAGATAGGTACGTCGCAGAGTGCTTGCAGTAAAGTAATTTTGACATATAAATTCTGCAATTCCCCTAGAAGATTAAAGGCTGGTGGTTTAGGCGTTTTAGTTAAGGCTAAGCACTCAGGAAATGGCGGTGTTGTTGTTTCAGCAACATTGTTAGAGGATGATTGTACCATTTCAGGTACATCATGCTCTTGTGTTTCGTCTTTGTCAGGAGAGGTAACATCAGCTATGGTAGGTTCCACTACTCTCCCGGATCGAAGATGTATATCGTTGCATTGTGCAGGGAGGAGAGAAAGTGTGGGCTGGTTATAAATATCAATGCACTGCATAGCTCTATTATTTGGGTTGGGGTTAGGTTGAACAGGTAGCTGGGGTCTCATCGTTTGGTTATTTGGAGGAGTGCCTGCTAGTAAGGAGAGTGGTTGAGGTAATTGATTTTGAAAGGTAGGTTGTTGTCCTCTCCAATTTTGATTCCACTGATTCTGATATGGCTGTTGTTGTTGTGGAGGCCAAGGGGTCCATGTTGAGGGGTCAACAAAGGGTGGGTTATTTTGCTGCATGGGTGGGTAAGTTTGTTGCATGGGTGGGTAAGTTTGTTGCATGGGTGGGTACATTTGTTGCATGGAAGGGTAGTTCATTTGATTAGTGTACTGCATTTGATTGTAGGGGTAACTCATTTGATTGAAAGAAGAATAACGATTAGAAGATGCAAATGGCATGTTAGATTTCATACCTTGTCCTCGCGGTTGCCATTGCTTCCTCTGTGTCATCAGATAGACAGCTTCAGCTTCTTCGTCTGTTGGTTGTAACGCTGCCTTGATCCCTGGTAAAGATGGACAATTTTGGGTATCATGATCTTTGTCGCAGATAGTGTAGATTGGCTTTTTGTCCAGTGGACATTCTCTTTGTGGATGCTTGTCTCTGCACTGAGAACAAAAGATAGACAAGGCTGCTTTTGATTCTGCTTTCTTTTTCTTAATCTGCAGGGTATCCATTTGTGATGTTGGGTATGTGTTATATTCTTCGCACGAGTAATAGTGTTTGAGCGCCTGCGCCGGGCGCACAGGAGGGTAAGAGGGTCGGAGCCCCCCGCACGGGGGTTCGGGGGCAGCGCCCCCGAAAAAAATCTTTTTGGCCGACATATTTTCGTCGGTTTCGAGCCGACATATTTTCGCCGGGCCGACATATTTCCAGGACCACATGATATTAGGTGGTTTTTTTGGCACATGGTTTTTTGCCGATGGTTTTCTATTTCCGGTTAAGGAATTAGGGTTTTGGACTAATCCAGGTCATTGGGTTAGGGTTTTGGATGCCGCTGGCTCCTATATGTATATTGTATTGTAAACAGTGAAAAGCAATGTATCAATATAATATATGCTGGTTTTCCCGGTTTGGGTTTCCAGGTGAAAAATCTCTGTGTAATGTTTGTGTTTGCCATTGTATCTTTTCTGTTCTTTTCTGAATATCAGTTTGCAGTAGATATTGTACAAGGTTAGGATTTACATTTGGTATCAGAGCTTTATTGGCTTCAGGGGGACACCTTTGTCGTCAAGGGTTTGGCTCGGGACTGTGATAAGCCTTGTTACAGTGGGAGATCTGTGGTATTGTTTTTCAGGTGAAAAGAAATGGCAAGCAATTCAAAGATGGAGATTGAGAAGTTTAATGGGAAAAGCTTTGAGCTATGGAAGCTCAAGATGGAAGATCTTTTGGTGGAGAGAGATCAGTGGATCACGGTAGATCCAGGTATGACACCTATAGGAACTTTTGCAGATGACTGGAAAAAGATGGATCGGAAGGCAAAGAGCACAATTCGACTGTGTCTCTTCGATTCAGTATTACTGAATGTGTCAGAGGAATCTACAGCCAAAGATTTATGGGAAAAGTTGGGGAAGTTATATCAGTCTAAGTCCCTGGTAAATAAACTATTCCTGAGAAATAAGTTGTATAACTTGAGGATGAGAGATGGAGACTCGGTGGCAGAGCATTTGAACGCCTTCAATACTGTGGTAAGT
>ML829371.1:60705-75822 GCA_009831015.1 Picea engelmannii | reverse complement strand
TCCAAATAATTTATGAATATGTCATTCATTAAGCACATAAATACAATTGGTTCATTGGATAGTCCAAATGGCACCACCACAAATTCATAATTCCCATACCTGGTTCTAAAGGTTGTCTTATTGATGTCTTCTTCCTTGATTCTTACATGATGGTGCCCTGATCTCAAGTGTATCTTTGAAAATATATTTTCCCCTCTTATTTGATCAAAGAGGTCATCAATTCTGGGTGGAGGTTACTTGTTCTTCAAAGTGGATTTATTTAGCTATCGAAAGTCAATAATAGCCTCAAAGTTCCATCCTTCTTTTTGACAAAGAGTATTGGTTCTCCCCAAGATGAAACACTTGGACGTATGCACCCTTTCCTCAACAATTCTTCCAACTTCATTTGTAATTCTATTAATTCTGGTATACTCATTATGTAAGGTGTTTTTGATACCAAGGAAGCTCCCGGAACTAAATCAATAGAGAAGCGTATCTCCCTCTTTGGTGGAAACCCTGGTATTTCTTGGAATACATCCTCAAATTATTGTAGTATCGAAAATTCTTCAAGACTTGGCCCCTTTTTATTTTCTGTCTCCTCCACATGGGCTACATATAATTGACATCCTTTTCTGAAACATGTCTTTAGTTGTAAGGCTAAAATATCCCTTATAGATATGGGTCTTCGAACTCCTTTCACAATGGTCTAATTTCCTTCTTCATAAAGACATGTAAATGTCTTGTTATGACAATCTAGGACAACATGATGCGTGTCTAACCAATCCATTCCAATTAGAATATCATAAGACCCTAATGGTATAATATTTAGATCAACATTAGTATTCACACCATTAAGACTTATGGAACAACCTCCGACCATATCATTGATTCTCCTTTTGATTCCAGTGGCTAGCTGAACCAAACTTGATTTTCCAAGCTTAATTTTCTCCAAATGTAATCTATCCACTATTTTAGGATCAATGTAACAATGGTTGGCTCCTGAATCAATTAAAATAGCAACAAGATGATTAATGATCTTACCTTCCACCTCGATCATATTGGATTTGTACTCTTCTTATCGATCATCTAAGGTTGTATATATTCTTCCCATGTCTTCTACTATTGTAGCCTCTTGGATGTTGTTCATGGTCTTCACTCTGTCCTTTTTGTGAGGGAAATCCTTGTACAAGTGATATTCTTTGCATCCCCAACATTGTATTAATGGTCTTCCCTTTTTTCCCAAGGAGTCTTCTCTTTGGATTCATCCTTAGCACACGGGTCTTGATGATTTTTATTGGGGATATTTCTATTGAAAGGAGGTTTGAATAACTTCCTCCTTTAATTATATTTATCCTTATTCTTATCCTTCCAAGATTTCTACATGGATTCTCTTCCATATCCTTGCTCATACATGTACTTAGACTTCCTGATTGTCTCAGTCAAAGTTTTGGGATCATCATATTGAATATTCTATTTGTAAAAGGATGCAAATCCACTCAAAAACCTATGTACTTTCACCTTATCATCTTTTATAAACCCAACATAATTTAGCATCCCCACGAACTTATTTTCATACTCTTCCATGGTCATTATTCCCATCCTAAGTTCAAAGAACTCCTGCATTTTATTGTCATAGAATTTCTCTAAAAGGTACTCCTTCTGAAAATATTTCTATAACTTCTTCCAAGTGATCCTATTCTCATTAATGTGCTCAACTTGATTTAGTTGATCCAACCACATAACAACTTTCCCATGTAAATGTTATGTGGAAATTCTGGCTTTTAGGTTTGATGATTAGTTATGTAATTGAACATACCTCCCAAGTCTAAGAAACCATGCCTCAACATCATCTTCCCTTTCTCTTTCACCATCAAAGGATGGTGTCTTAAGATTCCTCAAGTCTCCTTGCAAATTGTCCAATTCATGTCCAATTTAATATTTGAATCACTTGAGAATTTATCTTATCGATCTCACATTGTCTTCTTTGTAAATCAACACTTCTATTTTCAATGTTCTCACAGTCTATATCAATGTTTCTTTCTCCCCTCTGTCCTGGTGTCTGTTGGATTTTTTCTATGCATTAGCAACACTAATATTATGACCTTTGGCCTCTTTATCATGGCTGGAAGCTCCCTCTCCTTCTTCCATTTCTTTAATATTCATTCTTATACTGAACTGGTATGTTTACACCCCTAATTCTACAAAATGTGCAAGCAACCAATTTGTTAGAATTATGCATATTAAACTTTTTTTTCCAAACAAAGCTATAGGTCCTTTTTATTATAAATTCATGAAGAATATATTATAATTATCCATATAACAAAAATTTCATGTTATCCTCCTCTAAATCATCTTTCCAATGATTGTAATCTTTCACCAATTCAACATCTGAGCTGAAAGTTATGGCTTCTCGAAAAAATCACTTTCATCCCATTTTATTTTGTTTTGCAACAGGATCTTGTCGAGAAATTCCACATCTCCTTTAGCTTAAACAAAATTCAAATTCTGCACAGCCGCTTCCTTCAAACCATTTTCCATGTGACCATGGCTTGAAACCACATGCTTATTTACTCTTTAGTACCTTCCTCTATATTCTTCTACACATGAGCTTTCTCAAACACAAAGTCTGAGGGATTGGTTACTTCCAAATACTTTTTTGCCTCTAATTGACCCCCTTTACCCTTTCATGAGACTAACACTGGGACCAAGTACTCCGGACTTCAACCTTCCACTATTATCCCTTTTTAATATTCTTGATTTCTCTCGCAATTAAACTTCACTGAAACCCTTCCAATAACTCTACTAGCAGATCAAATGGTCGAGATTTAATATCATGTTGAATGGATGGTATCACCCCATATGGAGGCTTCAACAAGTTCAACAGTCACGAATTAATCGAATGTTGATATGAATGACCTTAATCAATTACGGACTTCAACGCTCCAGGACTCTGGAACATTACAACTCCCAAGTTGCTCAACTCCCCCGGAGTGATATTCATCAAAGAACTTACCTTATACTTCCACTTTTGATCCAATGAACATGACTTAATCAAGCGTCGATATGGATGGTCCTTATTCATTTCAGGACTTTGGTGCTCCAGGACTCCAAAAAATTTCAACTCTTGAATCATTCCATTTCCCCAGAGTGATAATTGTTGAAGTTCATATGCCATCCTTCCACTGCTTGATCTAACGGTTAAGAAAGGTCTCGAAGGGATATTAGATCGACACTTTGCATCAATTCGCAACTTTGATCTTCGACACTTTCATTGGTAGAGACATTGGACACGCCCAGAGGCCATACTCAGAGAGATGACATGGCATGATGATGTCACCTATGGTGACATGGACCCATGACATGTATGGCACATGTCACTAAAAAATGAATAGGTTGGGTCCCAAAAGGTACTGAATATTGGTGACATGTGTCCCCACATGGCACCTCTGCCATGTGGCCTACAGCGTGTCATCCATCAAGTGGATGATCCACATTATCTTCTCTAGATATGAGGGCCTACGTGATTTCATGATGGAATCTTTACACTTAGTGGTTTTGACACTTTAGGGCTTCGACACTTCGTGGATTTTCCCATTCTCCAATAATCATTAGAGTGGAAAAGTTTTGAACTTATGAAACTTTTCTATCCTTCTGCCAATTCTAGATCTTATTATCAACATTACTTCCAAATTCCTTCCTCTATATAATGGTCGATGGGACTTCAACACTCTAGGGATCCAGGTTATAACAGTTCTAAAAAGGTTCAATTCTCCCTGAGTTAAACTTCTCGAAGTGTTCAACATCAGATGTCCCTGACTAATGAATGAGATTTCACCTAAGCCTCCTATCATATTGGATGGTCGGTGGGACTTTGTGACCTCAACCTTTTTACACTTCTTCCTGTCTCCCATAATCGCCAAAGAAGTGAAGTTCTAGAGTTTTTCATCTCCTACTCAACTTCTATCAATGGCTAATGATCAACAATTTCAATTTGATGGTTGTGACTTAATATATCCTAGCATTTGGTTTCACCTTTATTTGACGGTCCTCATTCATCTCCCTTATGATATGATGATCCATAACTCCTTGATTCCACGGTGGTGATCACTCCTAAATTCAAAAGGGAATGGTCACGATTCTATGATCCTTTTCAAAGGATCTCTGTCTGCATGACTCTCTGGCTTCTTCACGATCTTTGCAATGTTGTCTCTCCTCAGCTTTAATATTTAAAGGACATATTCATTATTAACCATAATAACTTGTCCAAAATGTTTGGCCCATACTAGTTTGTTGTTTCAACCTGAAGATCTGATAGAAATATGTAACATACCCATCCACCCATAGGCTGAGCATGCCACTTCAAGCTCACTTCTGGAATAATTATGAATTTTGATAATAAAAAAATTAATTAATAAAGTTGTGTTGGCACAGGGGCAGACCCGAGGTTCACTCCAAGAGTGCACCAACAAGCCCTAGCTACTAACCCTTTTGGCAGCACCTGCGAAGCAGATGCAGTCTCACCCGAAGCAGCTAAGAGGGGGGTTGTAGGACAAAAATGTCTACAACTAGGGGAATATCAAGTGGATCTATCACAACAACAATACAACATTCATATATCACTTATCAACTAGTTTTATCTTGCACAGCTATAGATCTTATCTAACATAATACTGCAAATAACAATATAAAAATGATAGAGATCCAGGCATCAATCACACATATGACACAAATATAAGTGGTTCACCCTCCCTCTAGGGCTACATCCACAGAACTGTGCTTATGATTTATTAAGGTAAATCATACATTTCTTATCTACGCTCTCAACTAGTAGATATTATTTCTTCTCTTTCTTTCTCTCCCCTTCCTACGCACCCAGTTGCAGGACTTGACCTTTGCACACAGGTGAAGATCACACAATACAACTCTCTCCCTCCATAATAGAGATAGAACAACAATATCATACAAATACTCAATGACCAACCCCACCCAGGTCCTCTTGACCTTTATTTATACATTACAATCCCTCACCGACAGCCTTAGGTCGAAACCTAGGTGCCAAAACCCTAGGTGTCTAAAACCCTAGGTCAACCCCACTTTTTCCGGGCTTCGCAAGCCTATCTTTCCTTCTTCATCGCTCGATGCTCCAAAGCATCCAATGATGGATTTCTCTACTTGCTGAGTTTTCCATGATCCTTCTTCCTTGTTGATCTATCATCCCTGATATCCTCGTCCAATGACTTGCTTTTCTATGCTTCACTCCATCTTTCCTGCTCTTTTGATCACTTTGACTCAATGACAGTTATTGTGTCTCCCGTGAAGCTCTGTTTTTACATTTCCTTCCTTGTTCTTCACTTTCTTCCATAACCAGAGGCCAAAAGGCCCCCAACACTCACTTGTGACTCATCTCGAGGCACTTCATATCTGATCCTCTTGTTTTACTTTGACTTTTGGACTACGTAGTGCAGCCCTTGCTTTCTACTTTATTCCTCCTTTGCATCTTTGTGCAGATTGTCTTTTCTATGTCTGGTACCCAGTTTCAAATACACCTGGTACCTGGACCCTTTTCCTCATGATTTTACTAAGAGCGACGAGGCAACTGGTTATCATAGTACAACTTCAGCTAACTCCCATTCACCAATCCTTCCTTCCAGTCTCCCTTCAATGTATTCAACTGCACAACTCCTCCTTTTGTAACATGGGCAATCTCATATGGTCTGAGCCAATGCATTCTGAACTTCCCAGGGTGTTTGATAAACTTAGTGCCATACACTAGTACTAAATCACCTTGATTGAATGTCTTCTTCTTGATGTGCCTATCATGATAGGCCTTTTCTCATCCCTTCTGAACTTGCTAGTGGAATCTTGCAATGAATCTGTTTTCTTCCAGTTCAACCAACTGTGAAAGCCTCTCGCGAACAGTGCCGGTATCATCCATGTCTGTAAATGCAGCGATTCTTAGGCTTGGTACTAAGTGTTCCATCGAGACAATAGATTCAAGACCATAAACCAACTTGAAGGGGGTCTACATTGTTAATTTTTTTCAAGTGGTTCTATAAGCCCAAAGTACTGCCGGTACTCTTAAATCCTACTCATCCCTGTTCACACTGCAAATCTTTGTCAATGTTGTCTCCAAGATCTTGTTGAATGCTTCAACCGTTCCGTTTTCTTGTGGATGGTAAAGTGTACTCTTCTGATGGTGGACTGCAAATTCTTCTATCAGGGCTTCAACTGTCTTATTGATGAAGTGCATACCTTGATCACTCATAAGGATCTTAGGGCATCCAAACCTGGTTATTATGTCATCAAATATAAAATGCGTAGCTATAGTTGCACTACATTCCTTGACTGCTCTATCTTTGGCCCATCTAGTTAAGTATTTTGTCACAGTAATAATGTACCTTTCTCCTGTGCGCTTTCCTGGTGGGTTTATAGGTCCCACGAATTCAATGGCCCACTTTTCAAATGCTTGTAGGGTCATCTATGGTGCTAATGGAATTTCATATCTTCAGGATGGTTTTCCAATTCTTTGGCATACATCACATGCTCTGGCATACTCTTTAGTATCTTTGTGTAACGTAGGCCACCAAAGGCGAGCTCGCAGAACCTTATTTGCAGTTGCTTTCCCTACGTAATGTCCTCTTGTGATGCCTTCATGAGATTATACAAGGATCAGTGGTCGCTTTGTCTCCATAACACACCTCCTTAATATTTCATCTGGTCCCATTTTGTACATTTGTCCAGCTATAAGTGAAAAGTATGTAGCACGCACCAGTAGTTGTTTCTTCTGAGGAATTGTATACTCACTTGGAGCCATTCCTATTGACAGGAACTAGACTATGTCTGTGAAGTGGTCATCAAGCTTTATAATGGCAAGAAGCTATGCATCTGGTAATGTATCCTCCAAACTGGTAGGTTCTTCGCCATGGTCCAACATTGATAAGTGGTTTGGGCCCTTGTTCCTTCTTCCTGGCTTAACTATGATCTCAAAATCATATTCTTGAAATAGAAGAAGCCATCTACATATTCACCCCCTCAATATTGGCTTGTTTACTAGGTACTTTAGTGCAGAGTGATCAATAAACATTTTAAAGTGTCCTCCCAACAAGTAGTGGTGGAATTGTTGCAGTGCATACACCATGGCTAGTCCCTCTCTCTCTGTAGTGGTGTAATTGACTTCAACTGTGGATAGCTTCCTACTGGCAAATGCTAATGGATTATCAATGTCTTCTTCTCTAGGTTGTTCTAGTACTTCTCATAATGCAATAGAATATGCATCGACATGAACATGGAATTCTTTGCTCCAATATGGAAAAACTAGAATGGGCATTGTAACCATCTTCTGTTTCAGTGTGTCAAAGCTCTGCTGAAATTCATCTTTCCACTCATACTAGCAGTCCTTCTTCAACATCTTCTACATTGGTGTTGTAACCTTTCCTGTAATATCCAATATGGACCAGTGCAGTGGGCAGTTGTTTGACTGAAGTAGGAGGTGCCAGATCAACTATAGTTTCAATTTTAGAGGGGTCAACCAACAATCCCTACTTGCATACAATATGACCTAATAGCACTCCAAATGGTGAGAAGAAGATGCATTTCTTCAAATTCAAAGAAATTTGACACTGCCTACATTTTTCCAACATTATCCTTAGACATTCAATATGATTTTTCAACAAACTAAAAACAATCTAGTCATCAAAGTATGCTTATGAAAATTTATGCAAAATTTCTTTGAACGCTTCAACCACCACCCTGGAAAAGATGGTTGGGGAATTATTCAATACAAATGGAATTACTGTATATTGGTAGGATCCCCACTCTGTGGAAAACATATTCTTATGATGGTCCTCCTTGGCAATGCGGATCTGATGGTATCCTGAAAAATTCGTCTATAAAATAATATAATTCCTGGCCTCCCATGTTATCCAACACTTCGTCTGTGAATGGTTTAGGGAAAGGGTCATGCAGATATGCATCATTCAACTTTCTAAGGTCCACACAAATCCTGATTTCTCCTGTCTTCTTGCCTTGTACCACCATAGGGCTGATCCACTTCGACTCTTCGACAGGTTCAATAATCCCTGCTTCCATCATTCTGTCGAGCTCGATCTTCACTTTTTCCTTGTATTTCGGGTTTAGTCTATAATGTATTTGCTTGACTGGCTTCGCATATAGTTTCAAAGGTATTCTCATCTCACCCATAGGCTCTTTGATTCCCTTCATATCGGTGAACTTGGTCAGGAACAAGTCCTGATATTCGTGCAGTAACTCTGTAATCTTGTCAATGGTAGTAGCATCCCAATAATCTCTAACATTGGAAAGATTCGGTGTCTCCTCTGTCCCAATATTGACTTTATTTATTTTGATCTACTATCCTATGAATGGAAGCTCAACTCTTGGTCCTTCCACATTTATGTGGCCTTCTATCTTAACGATTTTTACCTTCCTCGGATCATCATCTTCATTGGCATTAATATTGTAACATCCTTGCAATTTCTAGAATGACGTGGTCCATTCATCCTTTTCTTGCTCCAAAGGGAGGTTAGATGCCTCCTTAAATATTTTCTGTCACACAATATCTAATGCTTGTTCTACTGAAGGAAATTCACTTTCAAACAAAAATGTGGTTACAAAATTATGAGTCATACCTTCCCAATCTGAAGTGACGAGGCACATCTCTGCTTGGAGGTACCAATTGATAGGGATCATGTCTAGTGTGTTAATGAATCTGGGCACCCATTTTTCTAGAGTAATGTCACTCCAGGCCTCTTCGCAACTTCGCACATGATCCTTTGGGAAACTTCGACCTACATACCTCACTTCACAGCTTCCTACTTGTGTTGAGAATTGCGCTGTCATCAAAGTTCGACATTGTGTCCAGTATATGATGCTTTCTTTGTGCATCCCCCACCATTTTGTTCGTGTGGATTTCATGGCCTCATCCATTGCCAAAAACTTATGTTGTTTCGGTACACTTGTCTCGAACTCTGATAAGAAGTTTTCTAAAGGGTTCATCCCATCAAATGTGGGTAAGTTACTCATTATTGTGCCGATCTAGTGAACATCTCTACTTAGTCTTGCACATCTTCTAGTAGAGACTTCATACATCTAGTTCTGCCAGTTCTCCAACGCTTCTTCTGAGTCTGATGAACATGTGTTTTCACTTCGCCATCTCAGATTCCCATCAGCTTTAGGATTGATATAATCCCGATGTCTGGCTGTTAGTTTGTAGATGTTTTCCAGTTCATACGCATGGTCTTTTTCTCTAATAGGCTCTGTGTATCGAGGACCACATCTAGATATAAAGGTGCAATGACCCTAATACCATCTCTTTCAAATTTCATACACCTCTTCTTTAGATCAACAACAATAGAATTTTTAAAGGCCCAATCAATTCCTAATAATGTAGGATAAGGGAAGTTGTCATCAACATTTTCAATTACTTCAAAATATGCAAGGTTCTAACTCTGTCGATGTCCACAGGGACATGCTCAAACCATCCAAATGGGATGGCAACTTCAACTCACAAAACCCCGATCCACGATACACGTGTGAATCCGACGATCCTCGTGGTCTTGATCAATGGCTCTGCACCTCCTGAGCTTGGAACCTTTTGGGAATATGTCGCCATATCTTACCTGCACCTTTCCAAGATCTGATGGTTCATGGGATGTCACAAAACCTCCTCAGAGAATTTCGAACGTCCGTTCCTCCCTGATGAATTCTACGAATTTAATCAAGTACTTCCACCACGAAGACTTGTTCACTTGCGTGCAACCCTGCAGCGCCTGCTTGAACCCTCCAACCACAACTTCTCTATGAAATCCTTCAATGAATTCGATGACTCTATACTCCCTGAGCTTCTGCATGACTTCAAGTCTTTATAAAGAAAACCCTCTTGCACGCACTCCTTGCGGAAAACCTCCAACCACGTCTGAATGTTGGAGTCTTCGACTCTACGCACACTTTCAGCAGCAATCCTTCAAGGACTCACTCAAGTTCACAACCCTGAGACTTTTACCTGGCCTGTGGACTCCTTGCACGACCTGTACCCAACTGCACCTTTGAGGAAATGAGAACAAAATCTATCTCTATTTGAACCCCTTTGTCAACGCACTCCTTGCGGACAATTCGACTGCACTCCTTGCAGGAATATCTGGCTCAAATAGAGAAACAATTGAAAGTCATTCCTTCTTCCCTTCAGATTTCAAGCTCAACCATGAAATAACATACACAGCGATAAAGAAAATGCATAACAGGAAATAAACATTAATTGAGCAAAACATCAATACACAGAGAACAAACACATAGCCATGAATTTGAATCAAAGCTTCTTCTATTAATTCAAATGTTTGTACATGGATGTCTTTTACATATCTCTCTACTTGCTCTTCCTCTTGTCTTCTATGCTTAGGATCCTATTACAATGATGCAATGAGGGTGTCTATATCTTTTCTGCCTCCTTCTCCTAAACTGTCTAGTCTAGAATTAAAATCCTATCTACCTGCATTAACTCTATTAAATGGCGTCTATCTACTAAGGATGAGAGATATCCGCTCAAGGTCCATTTACAATATACAAGTGCGCCTCATCTTAAATGTCTCATTTAAGATCGCGCAACAACTTCCAAGGAAATTTCAAAATTTGTGCTGGCTTATCCAGCTGTCTTCCGCTTCCACGCTGGCTCGCTTGATGAGTTGGCGATGCTCCTGCATCAATATCCATTCCCAGAATGAAGTTAGTTGCAATGAGATCTTCATGTCGAACTTGGAGGATAAATTCATCTTCACCTTCTTTATTGTGTCCATGTTGTTTCCAATCAACACCATGTCATTGACATACAATGCTACATATATGAAACACCCACCTTCTTCTTTGTAATATATGAAGTGATCAAATTTTTTTCACACAAATCCCAAACTAAGGATGTATGTGTCCAAATTTTGGTACCACATCCTCGGTGATTTATTTAGACCATAAAAGGACCTTTTCAGTTTACACACCAAATATTTCTTTCCCTTTACTACAAATTCTTCAGGTTGTTCATGTAGATTTCCTCTTCCAGGTCCCCATGTAGGAACATTTTCTTCACATCCATCTGTTATGTTTCCAGATGAAATGTTGCAATGAGAGACATTAGTACTCCAATGGAAGTTAATTTTGTGTCATGGAAAAAAATATCACCAAATTTGACTCCTTCGACTTGGGAATATCCTTTCACTACCAGTCGAGCTTTGAATTTCGCAACTTGACCTGTTGCATTCATCTTTTCCTTGAATACCCATTTTCTATTGACAAGACTTCTTCCACTAGGTAACATGAGTAAGTCCCATGTCTCATTCTTGTGCAAGGATTCGATCTCTTCCACCATGGATTCCTTTTAGATTTTTCCCTCTGCTTAGTTGACTACCTCCTTGATCGACTTTGGTTCATCCTCGATGGAAGTTAACATGAATATGGAACAAAAGTCGAGTAGAATATTTCTTTCGACCAATTTTCTTATTCTTTCTGATCTCCTTACAACCGAGGTCAGTTTTTCCACCTCTTATTCTAATTCATTCGAGTCATCTGAATCATCTTCTTCATTCCTATGTTCAAACCACACCTTCTATGGATTATTCTTGGTCTGAACAATTTCTTCAAGCTCAGAATTACTTCCAACTTCTCTGAAGACCACATCTCAAATGTACATTTATTTCCTTGATGCAATATCCTAGAGCTTATATACTTGAATTCCTTCTTTATATCTAATGAAATACATTTGTTTGCCTTCTTGTCCATCTTGCTCCTCTTTTCCTTGGGAACATACACAAATGCATCATAGCCAAATACTTTGATATGTGAAACCCAAGGCTTCTTACCAGACCATACCTCATGTGGATTCATGTCGACTAATGCTGACAAAGGAGACATATTCACTAGATATTTTGTAGTGTCAAGTGCCTCCAGATAGAATTCTTGTGTGAGCCCAACACCACTGAGCATGCTCCTTGCCTTGTCCATCAATATTATTTTCATTCTCTCAACAAATCCATTTTGTTGTGGGGTATATGGTGTGGTATTTTGGTGTACTATACCACATTGCGTGCATAATTGACCAAATTATTTTCCATAGAATTCACCAACATTGCCAGTTCTCATCATCTTAATATGGATATCTATCTGGTTTTCAAAAAGAGTTTTAAACTCTTTGAATTTCTCAAAAACCTCTAATTTATTCCTCACAAAAGATATCCACGTCTTCTTGGAAAAATCATCTAAGAAGGAGAGATAATACAAGGATCCACCAAGTGAAGGCATTGTAACAAGGCCAAACACATCACTATGAACCAACTCTAGAATACCATTTTCCCTTGTCGCTCTATATGGGAACCTCACCCAATTTTGTTTTCCATATATACAATGTTCACAAAAGTCAAATTTTAAATTACATTTAGGAAATTCTTCGACCATACCTTTGTTATGGATAGATCGAAGCCCTTTCTCTCCAATGTGTTGAATCCTCTCGTTCCATAGTATGGCCAAGTTGAATTTATGATGAATTTTCGAGTCGGCTTGGATCAACTTATCCTAAGTTGAGTCGATTCAAGTTAAATTTTAGTTTACTTCAAGAATAGTGATTTTGTTGCATTCAGTCGAGTCGACACTCCCTAGTAACTTGTATAGGGTTCCAATCAGAATGCCTTTAATTAAGACCATCATTGTTAAGCCCTAATATTGACTCATTACCCCTTAATTGGGGCATATTATATTAGTAATTTTATTTTATTTATGTCGGATTTAGGCCATTAGTTGTAATTATACCTCATAGTCTCCTATATATACCAACGATACATTTTCATTTTGAATCATCTTGTACTTGAACATTTAAGTGGGATAAAAGGAGGTTTCCCCCTCAAAGAGGCTTATTATCTGAAATTATCTCTTTTTCAAGGTTTTGAATAATTTTTCTAAGGTTTTTCTATGCTATATTGATATTTGGTTCTTAACATATGGTATCAGAGCTCAAGGTCTTGGGGTTTCGCTGCTACATCTAAGACACCTTGGCATTTTCACTATAAAGTTTTTTCTACAATGTTTTAGAAGGAACGACTGGGAGGATATTTATTATAAGTATCAAGGTACGTTGGGTTCAAAATTTAGCTCCCGGGACCTTATACTTTCAGAGATATAGCCTGTACAAGATAGGGTTCTAGAACCATCCTGAACTGAGTCATTGCGTAATTTTCACTATAAACACATTTCTGTAACATTTCAGACCCTGAACTCCAGATTCTATTCAAATAAATTAGTAAGGTATCTATGGTAAAAATTTCATCTTCTAGGTCATTTTAAATTTGTAGATACACCCTGTGTAAGATAGGGTATCTGTCTAGTCCTATTGACTAGTCTCAAGAAGGTGTTCCAGGTAAAAAAATCATAAGTTCTTCCTAGAGTATCCAAATTGAGTGGAACTGGTTTCATTAGATTTTGGAGAGTCTGTAGTATTTCTAGTGTGAGTTTTAGAATTTTATATCAATTAGTTTGTGTGGGGAATGCTATACAAGTGAGATCTCATGGAAAGTCAAAAAATCGACAAGTTGTGGGGAAGTTACCGTAAATTCCACTTGGCACATCCAATTTTGATCAAAACCATGGCATTGCAGAGAAGAAATATCAAAGAACTACATAAAATAAAGTTTCATACCCAGAAGGGCCGAAACTTGGGAGATACAACAAAAAAAAGATTTTCTAGCAGAACCACCTCAAAATCAAGGTTCAAAAGTGATACTTGGCCAACATGCTACCCAAAAAGGGAACTTATACACCAAATAATCCTCCAGACAATCCTACTTGGACTCTTGATGAAGGTGAAGAAATGTGTAGGGACATAAATGATTTACAAAATAATATAGTAACAAAAGATGAACTACAAGAGATGATGGAGGGTTTAAAAGGGGAGATTATGGAACTATTGAAAAAATTTGTTACAGAGAAGCCACCTGAAAATGAAAATGCATCCCATGAAATTCATGATGAGGGCACAAGGAAGGTGAATCAAGAATGGAGAAACTCGAACTTTGGTTTGAATACCAACCACGTTTCTAATATTGATATGAGGAAGTTTGATGGCAAGGACCCAATCACATGGATACTTCAGATGGAGCAATTCTTTGATTTCCATAATGTGCCACATACACAAAAGGTATGAATTTATTCTTTATATTTAGAACCTAATCAATTTGTATGGTATCAATGGCTTTGTTCTCACAAATCACTCGTCACTTGGAAAATTTTCACGAAACAAATGATAGCACAGTATGAGGATACAATGAGCAATACCTTCTTTAGCCAATTGATAAATCTCAAGAAAAGGGTTCAGTTACCGAGCACATTGAGAACTTCCAAATATTGAATATGAAGGTAACCGATATTCTAGATGAGCACTTGATTTATGTATTCATAGAAACTTTAAAGGATAACATTCAACATGAGGTTCATCTTTGGGAACCCAAATCATTGGAGAATGCATTTAAGGTGGCAAGAAATGTTGAAAGTAAAAATATGGATATGGCTACTAGAAGGACCAATCCTAACATCTATAGAGAAAATAATGCTCCTTCTTCTAAAACACCTCAACCTACAAGGTTGACACCTCAACAATTGTAGGAAAGAAAAGAAAAAGGTTTATGTTTTAATTGTGACAACAAATACGGTAAGGGACATAAGTGTGGTGAGAAGAAATTATTCTACATAGATTGTGAAGACGAAGAAGAACAAGAACAAGAACCATCTCAAGATGAAAATGTAGAAGCAATTTCGTCTTAAGAGTTGACTCCCATGATATCGTGTAATGCATTGGCTGGAATTAGCACTCCTCAAACCCTCAAGATCGAAGGATACATCAAAAAGAAAAATGTAATAGTCCTAATTGATTCTGGCAGTACTCATAATTTCATTCACTATAAATTATCCAAAGATCTCAATTTCTTTGTATATCCAGTGCCAGAGTTTCAAGTAATGATTACAGATGGAGGAACTATCAATTGCTCAAGAAAATGCAATAAGATCAATCTTACTATGGGGGAATATGTAATGAATAGTCCAATGATTTCTATACCCATGGGTGGTGCAGATGTTGTACTAGGAATCCAATGGTTA
>ML829371.1:43977-60605 GCA_009831015.1 Picea engelmannii | reverse complement strand
CAATAATGAGCAGTAAGAAATAAACAATCACACACATACACAGTACACCAGTGTTTTACGTGGAAACCCAAATCGGGAGAAAACCATGGAATGCTTCTTCTTATATGTCTTGAAGAATTACATTCATTGGAAGCACCAACTTCCTTTGTTTTCCATCTGTAACTGGAAGGAGGCTCCAACCCCCTAGTTTCTCAGGTTACAACCTGAGGGAAGCTCCAACTCCCCAATTCTTTGGCTACAACCAGAAGGAGGCTACAACCCCCAATGTTCTCCAGCTACAACTAGAAGGTGGCTACAACCACCTATCCTTGCCTTGTCCTGCCACCCTAAAGTAGAAGTAGAATGATGGAACCACTGTCACACTATCACTCTAAGATATACCGTTGTAAACCTGTACCAATAAGTATGAACCATGCATCAACCTGTACCTCAACCTGTAATCAACCTGTACCATAAACAAGTGCAACAACCATGCACCAACCTGTAATCAACTTGTACCATAAACAAGTGCATCAAACCATGTACCAAGTATGCACCAATCATGTGTCAACTACTCATCAACTATGACTTATCAATATGTACCAACATCATCAACTATATACCTTAGGTATGTGCGCCAACTCATCAACTACTTGTCTCAACTATGTACTCAACATGTACCACAACCAAAATCCCTCATCAATTTCATCATCCAAATCTGATTTTTAGCTCTATAATAGACTTTTTGTATATGATCACATTCCTGCAAACCTTCCTTAGCTTTAAAAACAAGAGACTAGCATTTTCATCAAACTTTTCTTTAGTCTCACATGCCTAGTTTTGGATTAGTCAACAACCCTAACTTGAAGTAATCATAAATTTGAACCTGTAATGTATAAATATATGAAACTGATATACAATTTTCTTCAATGTTTTTAATACAATTCCTCCAAGTGTCACTACTTGTAACCTCTCAGAAAAGGAGTTATAGCAAAAATTACATACCTTGTTGAATTCTGGCTTATTCTAGAGAGTGACCTTGTAGAGCGTGCCCCACACAAAATATTTGATGAAATGATTTGAAACTGTTACAAAGAATACTAAATACTCCACCCTAACCAAAACATTTGGTCTCACTAAATTTGGATCTGTTATGAAGAAGTTATGACGTGTTTACCCGAAACACCTGATTTTGACTAGTTTCAGGACTGACCACAAACCCTATTTTCCATGGAGTGTAACTCCCAAAATACAACGACGCACAAGCTGAATTTTGTTTCAAAGATACTTGGATATGTTTTCTAACTTTAATAGCCATTTCACAGTCTAAATCATTATAGAAAAAAAGTTATAGTGAAAATGGTGAGATGACCTGTAAATAACATACCTTAGAAAGAACCATCAAAAGAATTTATCCTTCCTTGCATTTCGGCCTTCTTTTCTTCACCTTCGTTCAGAATTACGGTTTAGATATCCTTGGTTACCTCAAACACATATATATATTTAATATTCTCAAGTGTGATTCAAATGAGAGAGCCTTGCCTCTTATTTATACTCTCCAAGTAGCTTCCTTAAAAACATCTTCTAGGTCACTTGGCCCACTTTCCTTATTTTAGGGTTTGGTCCACCTCTAATTTCTCCATTAAACTTATTATGGAAATAATTTATTTTGTGTTCACTTTGAATTATAATACACTCATCACTTCACTTTATTATTTACATTTCAAAATCTCTTAAACCACTTTGACTACTTTGACCTTTTGGGGCTTCTAGATGACATATGAGGGTCCTCCAACTTCGTAAGGCCATAACTATCAAACTGTGAGGCGTTATGTGACATTATACATACCAACAGAAATGGAATGACATGTACTATCCATATAGAATAGTATTATATGAAAATATATCATTACTCATACCGTTACCCATCAAACAAACTTGGGTCCATTACCCAAACCTGGGGTCTTCAACTTCTCATGGCCATAACTCTCTAACCATGAGGAATTATGTGACGTTCCACATACCACCGGAAATGAGATGACAAGAACTATCCATATAGGATATTTTCCCTGACAAACTCACTTGCCTTCATCTCATTATTCCACAATTAAGCATGGGTTCTATTACTCCACAAAGCGTCTTCTCGTGAGGGCTTTCACCATAAGGGGACCACTTTGGAGTTCATCCATATTTACTTCTTATCAACCATGAAAAAAAAATAATGAGTCATATTTACATCAAACAATATTGGGTTCATTACCCAAGCCTTTGTTCTATGGGGCTTTCTTCAAGGGTTGACATCAATGACAACCAACCTGTTGACGGGAAAAATTGATCTCTCGTCAACTGGAGGAGTGAATCCAGTCCAGGGTTGTCTACTTAACCCAATCCATTTGGATTAATCCCCTCCAATGGGTTTAGCAGCTCCGTTGGCCGATCTAATTCCTAAGAAAGCGAAAAACAAAACTAAAGAAGAGAAAATAACTTGATGAAAAACACTCGCTGAAAACTATATACAGATAAAATATATATTTACAGTTTACTAACTAATATTATAACGTAAGTCTACTTATTGTATCTATAATATATACAAATGACTTTATTTCTAATATATATATAACATTTACAAAATACGAATTTTAATCTAAATCCGCGAAAATCGAATATGGATTGATTTATTAAACAACAACAAAGCTATCATTCAATCCTTTTAATTTATTTTCTTATAATGTTTATAAACAAGAAATGGAATAACAAATTATCTAATTGAAAACATAAATCATAGATAATAGAAAAAATTTTAGCTACAAGAGGTTTTTGTATTCATTAAACTAATGAAATTAAACTAGTAAACTGACCTGTTATCACATCCCATATTCGTCCTGTGTATAGAATCCAATATCGCTGTCTGATGAGGCAAACCTGCAAAAGATCCTACAAATGATTCTCATAAACGTGAAGTAGTAATCATTGAATCTGAATGATAGAACATATAAGAGATATAGTAAAAACAATCTTATAATTTCACAAGTGACCACATTGAGATAAATCCTGCTGTGAAAACTTGTGTATAAGTGTTCAACGAATGATGAAGATAAATCTCTTAATCTCAAGTTTGAACAGAATAATCACTGTATGTTATATATGGGACATAAAACATGGATATAATATAAATTTTATCATACCAATCTGCAATAAACCACAATAGCTAAAGCAATCACAATCTAATTACAAATCAAAATAATCATAACTTGAATAAAAACACGATATGGAGAAGCTAAAGTTGTGACAAATATCATATTCTATTCAAGTCTGTAAATCAGAAATCCATTGTTTTTGCCCCAGGCAGAGATCATTTCATGTTTACAAAATAACATACTTATATAGGTTCCAGGAACAAACCGTTTCCTGTTGATAACATCCAATCTGTTTGAAAAAATGTGGGGGATGCAACCTCCCAGATTTTACTTGATACCAAAAACGAACATCCTAATCTATTTACTAAAAACATAAAGATGGTATGACTAGAAGATCCCAAGAGTGCTTCAAATCTCTTTGAAAGTCATGAGTTCTTGTTAACAAATAAAAATAAGAATATTTTAGATATATTTTCAATTATCGAGACAAGCAATTCGATTTTTTCTAACTAGCTACAGAATCTCACGATTCTGTAGATAGTTATAATTATAACTAGAATCATATTTTATTCAATCAAACAAAACAAACTAAAAAGTAATCTATGTAAACAAATCATGTATGCTAAATTGAGAAAGACAGAATCATACTAAACTTTGAAAGAGATCATACCTCAAATTAAGGGATTCAAACAAATCAAGTAATTTTGGAATTTACTATTGCTGTCGCTGCTTCCACATTCTTAAAAATAACAGACCTTGTAGTTTTTTTTCATTTGTCTTTGGCTTGAGATATGGATTGGAGTCTGTTATTCTCATTCATTAACGAATGCACCTGGTCTTCCAAAGATTTAAGCCAAGACTGTAGTAAAGGCACATCCTTGTAATACCTGTCGATCCAGGATCAACATTCATTACAGTGCGGCTGTAGAGACTGTGTATTGGCACTGATAGTATTAACAACTAGAGAATCATCCATTTAACATGTAATTTCATCACGGAGTTTGATTCCAGGAAAATTGGGATTGTCCTTTAGACACGGTGGTAGGTTGGTAACATAATCATATGGTCTGTCAGGACAAAGTCCATATGAGTATGGATACTCTTCGGCCAAGAACCTTTCAATTTCCAAATCCGAACCTTCACTAATCTCAATTGTGTTTTATATGTGTGGACAGGGTTTGGGTTTGTTTTGAGCACATCGTGAAACCCAACGAGCAACCTTTTTATTCTTATAATTAATATCGACATTGCCTTTAAGCTTTTTCCCTCTGGGTTTTTTAACAGTCTTAACAAAACTCTTAGGATACGAATCCGGTTGAGTGTCGGGTTGAGTAGAATCAGTGTAGGTCGAGGGTTCCAAATTAGAGATAGGATCATAGGGCATGAGCGAAGGAGGAGAGATGGCAGGTTTCATAAGGGTTTATGTGATGACAGGCTTGTCAACCTGTCCCAACTCACTATTACCAAAGTTGTTTTGTAACAAAAAAGCATCCCAACAATCGTTGTTTAATTTCAACTAATGCATAATGATAATCTTGATTAAACCATGATGGAACAAACTAGAATAAGACTTATTCCTCTTAAACCTCTTTCCCATATTGTATAGACTTCTAAGGAGGAAATAGGGCATGTTCAGTGGGAAATCAATAAATCTCATAAGCAATCGCAGGTTATACAAGAAAACTAACCCAAATATCCCTTCACATGTAATAAACTATTTCACAATAGCTAACAGATCATGCCATCTAGGTTTTAAAGATGAGACAAGCATACCTCAGTGGCAGCTAGTAATTTTCCTTGAGGTGAACAACAATGACCAGGGGACTTCTTCAACCTTTGCGTTCTTGAACCATTTTTTCCCCACAGCTGGTAAACTGGTAACTTGGCTTATAAAATATTCATTTACCTCAAGCTGCACGTATCCTATTTTTTCTCTGCAACCGTCGAATGTCAACGTGAACTCTTAAGCAACTCTCAGATTGAAACCCTCAAACTTTTCAATAAACAAATGTCGGTCGTTTCTTTCTAAGTCGTCTCTGGTGTTTTCAAATGATAACAAGTTTTGGATGCCATTGGGCTCAATCCTCACCATAGGATCCATGGATAACATAATGTAATCAACACGGAAATTGAAGGTAGGGTTTGATAGAAAAAAAACAGATCCATAGCCCCGAATAAAACAATGTTGTGATAGTTCAAAATGGTAGGCAGGAGCGTTAATCGCCATGCGTGGGAAAGAGATCGTGAAGCTCGAGGCCATACAGAGAAATAATATCATGCTATAAATCATGTGATACCTTGGGATATGGGTAGTGTAAGGATGTAAGTGCTTGTATACCATAGAGCGCACACATTCATGATTTGATTACAAGGCAAAAATTTCAAATAAAGATTGTGTTAAAGTTTTTTATGAATCAAACCCCATTACTATTAATCAAATATTGATGAGTGGGAGGTTTTTTACTTATGTAACCAAGAAAGATTTAGGACCAAGGAGTTATAAACAAGAAAAACAATCATGTTCATAGTGAAATACGACAATTCGACAATAGACCATATGAACAGTTATCCTTTGATCAAAAATCGAAACCAAGTGTGAATTCTAGTTGTGATTTTCATGCTTACATTCATGAAAACAAAAATCGAAAGGAAGGTATGTAAAAAGAGACATGTGATAAGTGTCGTTGCTCACAACGAGTAGTGAAAATTTAGAGACCCCGTGTAGGCAGCTTATAAACAATAGAAATTACATTATTGCTTCCAACAATGGAAACACGCTAGTAGAAGTAGTTATCTCTGCCAAATGAACGAGTTCAGATTAGGATAATTAGAAAAAATTTCGAATCGAAAACAACCAAAAAAGTTGTATAAACATCGTAAACAATTTAAAATGCATTCCAATTTCAGATTACGGTTATTTTAAAAAGACAAAAACTAACAACAATCTTAACAGAAGAGAGTCATGATATTAAAGTTAAAATATTCAATATTGTTGACAGAGCCGCTGCTGCCAGCAGGCGTCCATAGCCTCGACAAGGATGTCATTTAACCCACTTTGATATTTGTATCCTACCAAGAACTTCCAGATCAAAACGAAGGACATTTAAGGTCAGGAAGAATCCATATCTGAGAATTTTCTTATACCTGACATTGCTTCACTGCCAGTGGGCCTATTCAATACCCCGACGAAATTATGTTGGCTTCATGCATGCATTTACACGCTGCCATCAAACCTGTTCAGTATCCCAATGGGTTTACAAGCACTTCCCATAGCTCTCTGAAGGTTTATTTAGTTTTAATGATATTTACTAGAGCGGGGTGATGCTGAAAATCCTGGTTTTTTGGACATGTCACAGTAAATTATAGACCTTGAAGAAATTTCTTAGTTGTCCTTCATGAAGATCTATAAATAGTTTGTTAATAAAACCAACTTTCAAGAGCAGGGAGACATCTCTGAGTTGTTCTCTTAAGGAACAGGGACAGCGTAAGAAGAATTTTTATGGATGATCGTGAGTAACTTCAGTTACAGATTGAAATCAAGAAATACTTTTCAAATAACATGTTTTTTTTAACATGACTGCAAACTTCAGAAAAATGTCATAATTGATGCTTAAACAACCTTCACCAGTCATTTTAGAGAGGAAATTTTTCTATTCTCTTTGTCTGAACTAGCCCATGATGCAGACATGTGTGTCTTAAAAAGAAAGACTGATAAGCATAAAGGAAAAATCAAAACAAACCAGCAAAGAAAAGAAAACAACAAGAAAAACAAAACTATTTACACAGTGTACATGGGAGTGTCATCAGGCAAAGTACCTTTTTAGAGATTGGTCATTCACCAGAAAGGTGTCTGGCTATCCCTCTAAATTCTGTAATCGAAAGGAACTGGGACCCAATTTCTCAGCAATTAAGAATGGTCCCAGCCACAAGTTCTGAAACTTTGTATGCTCTCCTTTTCCCTCATGAGGTTTATCCCATTTCGGGACAAGGTCACCTACTTCAAAATTTCTATCAGAGGCAGAATTGGAATCAAACCAGTTTTTAACAATGAGTTGATGTTGATCCAATTTCCATTTTTCTTGAGCCCACACTTCTTCTAATTTTAACAAAGCGTTAATTCGACTCTCCAAAGGGGGACAATCCTCTTCCTATACTTTCTGCGATAACTGCAGAGATGGAAGGAGGACATGTGGTGGAAGAATCACCTCTCTGCCATAAACGAGAAAGAAAGGTGAGTTACCCACAATAGTTTTAGGAGTTACTCTATCAGCCCAGATTGCATTTAACAGTGCGTTATGCCAATTTTTATGGTTTCAGAGACTGTTCTCTTGATAATTTTGATCAGATTTTTATTAGTCGATTCTGCCAAACCGTTGCCTTGGGGGTAATAGCTGGAAGAATACTTTAATTTAATTCCTTTTTCTAGAGTGAAATCACTCATCTCAAGAGACAAAAAATAAAAAGCATTATCAAATACCAGGCATTCAGGGATACCGAAACGAGTAATAATATTTGAATTCAAGAAAGATATTACCTGGCTGGTATTTACAGCTTTTAATGGGGCAGCCTCAGACCACCTGGTGAAGTAATCTATGGTTGTTATGATATACTTATGCTACTGTGAGGATGGCATATTGATTGGGCCTATAATATTTAGACCCCACTACTGGAAATGAGAGTCTATCGAAACTGGTTGCAGAGGGAAAGTTGGTTTCTATATCCATCCGGATGCTTTTTGAAAAATTACACATTTGCGACACAAAGAATGAGCGTATTTAAAAATGGTAGGCCAGTAATAACCTTCTCTTAATACTTTATGGGCAGTGGTGTCTACACCAAAATGTCCACTAGCTTCTGTTGCATGCAATTCCAATAAGACTTTTTCAGCTTCATCTTTCTCAAGACAGCGCATTAGTACTCCATTGAAATTTTAACGAAACAGAATACCATTAATCAGCTAAAAAGAAGCATATTTTAATCTTAGTGCTCTTCTTTTTTTGGGATCCAGGTGACGGGGAGCTAATCCATGTTCAAGACAAAATTTTATATCATCATACCAGGGACTAACAGGGTTTTGTGCACAACAGATTTGATTTTGATAGAGTTGTCCTGGATTTAACATATCATTTTCCTCTTCCTGTCCTACAGTTGAATCAACAACCAATTTGCATAACCCTTGGCCTCTTACTATTTTTGCTGGGGTGATTTCTATGTCATATTCTTGCAAGGATGTGACCCAGTTTGCCCTTTTTTCGCCTAGTTCTTTCTGTACTAACAGATTTCTGACAGTCGGGTAAGGGACAATGATTTTCATCCTAGATTTCAAAAGATAAGATCGAAAGTTCTTTACTACTTTGAAAATAGCATAGGCTTGCTGATCTACTACTGGGTAATTAAGTTACACCCCCTTGAAGGCTGAGCTCATAAAGGCGATTGGGACTTCATTGTTTTCAACATTCTTTTGAGTTAGGACGGTGGAGTATGAACGGTCAGAAGAAAATGTGTAGAGGGTGAAGTCTTGCGAAAAGTCGGGGCTCATTAGAGAAGGAGCGTCTATTATGGCGTTTTTTATTGAATCAAAATCCTGGCTTTCTAAAGGTCCCCAATGGTACTGTACATCCTTTTTTATTAGATTTTTTAATGGTCTCACCATTTCTGCAAAGCTGGGGATGAATCTCCTAACAAAGTTTATCTGACCTAAGAAAGATTGCATGGACTTTTTTGATGAGGGAGGGGGAAATTTCAAAATGACTTGAGTTCTTTCAGGGTTGATAACCATCCCTTTGTTTGATACAATGAATCCTAGGAGTTTACCTTGTTCTACTGCGAAGATAGATTTTTTAGGATTCAAAGAAATGTCGTACTTACGACATCGCTGTAGAACGGATCTTAAATGAGCTAGATGATCTTCTTTATTTTTAGAGAAGATAGTGATATCATCTAGGTAAACTATGACAGATTGATTGATTAAGCCTCATAAAGTGATGTCCAGCGCTCTCTGGAAAGTGGCACCAACGTTTATGAGTCCAAAGGGCATCTTTCTATAAGAGTAGGTGATCCATGGAGTGCAGAAGGTGGTTTTGAGTTGGTCTGGAGGGGACATCAGGACTTGGTTATACCCTGAAAAACCATCCAGCAAGGATAATCTTTCAGAACTAGATACCTGTTGAAGGATCTGTTCCATGGGAGGGATAGGATAATTGTCTTTATCAGATGCTCGATTAAGATTTTGGAAATCGACACATAGTCGAATTTCACCACTCTTCTTTCGGACAGGGACAAGATTAGAGACCCATTGTGTGTGCCTAACTAAGAAGATTATCTTAGTGTTCAGGAGTTTGTTTAATTCCTTCTTGACAGTTGGTTCGATTTTTGGGTGCATTTTCCTTAACTTTTGTTGAAAAGGTTGGGTTTGGGGGTTTCATAGGAATAACATGTTGTATGATGTTAGGATCAAAGGTTTTTAGGTCTTTGTACGTCCAAGCAAAAACATCTTTGAATTCCTTAAACAACTTAATAAATGCTACTTTTTCTTGATCAGAACACCCCACCTCTAAATTAATGCACTGTGGATTGTCTTTAGTTCCCAAATTTACCTTTTCATATGTCAAAGAGGAACTACTCGTTTTATAGTTCATTGATTTTCTGAACTTGTCATGAAGATCATAAAATTTTTCTAATCTAACTATAGATTTTGGGATAGAATTTACCATGTCTAATGAAGATTCTGGAGATCTTGGATCTGGTATTACCGTAAATTCATGAAGATTTTCATCATGAGTACCTTCGCCGATCACTGCGCCCTGGAAGGTTTCTTCCATATGAAAAAAAATTATAATCTATTGATCGTCGTCGAAGAATCTCTAATTCGTGATGTTGTCTAGGACGGACGGTCTTAACAATAGTTTGACGGAGAATGCATTCGGAGATAATCCTTCTGCAGGAAAAAGTTTTGAAGCTACGTTAACTAACAAATCAGTTTCTGAATTATTCATTCTAGAAATCAAATTTATGTTAAATGCGGCAAACTTATTCATCAAATTCCATACCTCTGTTTGGTATCTTTTAAAGTGTGGAGATAAACAGTGGATAACATTTTTTACCTGTCTAACCACGATTTCTGAATCACCAAAGACAGTTAAATTTTGAATGTTCAGATCTAACGCTTTTCTGAGGCCTTGCAGGAGTGCCTCGTATTCGACTGTGTTGTTCGTACATTTGAATCCTAACCTGCAAGTAATCAGAGTCTTGTTACCTTCTGGATCGATGATCATGTAGCCTGCACCAGCTCCTTCCTTGGATTTTGACCCATCAAAGTAAAGAGACCATATTTTATTTTTGTCGATTGCATGTGACCACTGGGAAGAAGCTGTTGATTGTGTATATGTCAAAATTTCAGACTGTTGTTCTGGGTTAGTGATCGTGGAAGTTTCAGCCATGAAATTACCGAAAAAGGTATCCATCCCTTGTATTTCGGGTGAATCTCCAGAAGGAGTGAATGGTTCATTGGGATCATTTAAATCAGTCACCGTGAACTTTAGATAACGTTCACGATTTACCTTGATTATGTTGGGCTTTCCATTCTCGAGCAACCACAAGTGAGACCAGTCTGTCACAAAGTAGCCATGTAACTGTTCTTACCAGTCTCTACTTAAAAACAGACCATAAACTTCTGGGATATCTACAACAATAATATCAATCACTTGATGAACTTTAGGGTTAGATGACAATATTATAAGAACATTTCACAATTCGCCTATCACTTTAACACTAGTTCGATCAAGCTGGATAATATTCAAGGTGGATGGTTGAACTTCAACATTAATCTTTTGACAAACAGACCAAGGCATTACGTTAGATGACACACCAGGATCTACCATAAAGTTGTGTACGCTCCTATTGAAAATTTCAAAAGTTAACAAAAATGGAGGGACATTTTTGCGAGTATTAATAGTGGAAGCTTGTTTCTTTTTACTCACAGCCTCTAAAACTGATTTATCTACATTTGTTACATTATTTACAAGAAGGTCTCTTTTATCATGAGGATCAGAAGTAATTTTGGTGGAGGCCTTCTAAGGAACTTTGGGGTTGTTCTAAACACCTTTGTTACTGCTCGGATTGCCATTTTTGCTGTTCTTTGCAATATTTTGTAGCATTTTTTGCAGAAGAAAAGGTAATTTTAATAATTCATAAATAGAAATGTTAGCCCTAAGATTCTTTAAATCTTCAACCAAATCATAATCTAAACTTGTGTTTACTGATGCTATTTAGTCTCATTTGATTTAGACTGTTTTGGAGGAAAAGTCATAGTGATTTCATAAGAAGGCTTGTTTGCTATCTTGCTCCTAGTATTGTAAGGATGCATTGTTTCGAAATTAGCTTGAAAAATGCTATCCAAAAAATTTCCAGAAATGGTCGGAGAAGATTCATCTTCTTCTACTATCTCTTGTTTTGCTGCTTCTTCAGGAATATCGGGAGGCATCAAGTTATCATGTGCTTCGAGAATCGTTTGAATAGCAAATTGCAGGCTTTCTAGATTTAGGCCTTCAATATTTGAATTAGGTTGGTTGGTGGGGAAAGGCTTCCTAAAAGGGAATTTGTAAGGCCCTTTGATTGAAGAAGCTTCTTCAGTGGTCCTTTTCAAATATATAACTTGATTGGACAGTTTTTGAATGACTTTCTGTAAGTTTTCTAAATCTGAGCTTTCAGGTTGAGCTTTGTTTTGGGAAGGTCTAGGGAGGATTTAGATTTTCTTTTTGAACGATGAACTAGTCTCTGTCTCGTTGCTAGTAGTGTCTTTTAAACTGATAATGTCTTTCTCTATCTGACTGGCCTCTTCGAAGGATTCTAACAACGTGGCTTTCTTAGATCTCTTTACCCAAATGGCTATGTTTTTATGTAAGGCCTTCGTATAATAAGCGATAATAAGATTCTCGGCAGGCATCGAATCCGTAGGGATTCGGTTCTTTATTAAACAACAACAAAGCTATCATTCAATCTTTTTGATTTATTTTCTTATAATGTTTATAAACAAGAAATGGAATAACAAATTGTCTAATTGAAAAAAAAATCATAGATAATATAAAATGTTTTAGCTATGGGAGGTTTTTGTATTCATTAAACTAGTAAAATGACCTGTTATCGCATCCCATATTCGTCCTGTGTATAGCATCCAATCTCGTTGTCTGATGAAGCAAACCTGCAACAAATCCTACAAATGCTTCTCATAAACGTGAAGCAGTAATGATTGAATCTGAATGATAGAACATATAAGAGATATAGTAACAACAATCTTATAATTTCACAAGTGACCACATTGAGATAAATCCTACTGTGAAAACTTGTGTATAAGTGTTCAACGAATGATGAAGATAAATCTCTTAATCTCAAGTTTGAATAGAATAATTACTGTATGCTATATATGGGACATAAAACATGGATATCATATAAATTTTATCATACCAATCTGCAATAAACCACGATAGCTAAAGCAATCACAATCTAATTACAAATCGAAATAATCATAACTTGAATAAAAACACGATATGGAGAAGCTAAAGTTGTGACAAATATCATATTCTATTCAAGTCTGTAAATAAAAAATCCGTAGTTTTTTCCCTAGGAAGAGATCATTTCAAGTTTACAAAATAACATACTTATATAGGTTCCAGGAACAAACTGTTTCCTATTGATAACATCCAATCTGTTCGAAAAAGTGTGGGGGATGCAACCTCCCAGATTTTACTTGATACCAAAAACTAACAGCCTAATCTATTTACTAAAAACATAAAGATGGTATGGATGGAAGATCCCAACAGTGCTTCAAATCTCTTTGAAAGTCATGAGTTCCTATTAACAAATAAAAATAATAACATTTTAGATATAATTATCAAGACATACAATTCGAATTTTTCTAACTAGCTATAGAATCTCACAATACTGTAGCTAGTTATAATAATAACTAGAATCACATTTTATTCAATCAAACAAAACAAACTAAAAAGTAATCTATGTAAACAAATCATGTATGCTAAATTGAGAAAGACAAAATCATACTAAACTTTTAAGGAGATCATACCTCAAATTAAGGGATTCAAACAAATCAAGTAATTTTGGAATTTACTATTGCTGTCGTTGCTTCCACGTTCTTAAAAATAACAGACCCTGTAGTTTTTTGGCGTTTGTCTTTGTATTGATCTATGGATTGGAGTCTGCTATTCTCATTCATTAACGAATCCACCTGGTCTTCCAAAGATTTAATCCGAGACTATAGTAAAAGCACATCCTTGTAATACCTGTCGATCCAGGATCGACATTCATTATACTGCGGTTGTAGAGACTGTGTATTGGCACTGATAGTATTAAGAGCTGGAGAATTTTCCACTTGACATGTAGCTTCATCACGGAGTTTGATTCGAGGAAAATCGGGTTTGTCCTTTAGACACGGTGGTAGGTTGGTAACATAATCGTAGGGTCTATCAGGACAAAGTCCATATGAGTATGGATACTCTTCGGCCAAGAACCTTTCAATTTCTGAATCTGAACCTTCACTAATATCAATTGTGTTATATGTGTGTGGACAGGGTTTGGGTTTGTTTTGAGCACATCATGAAACCGAGTGAGCAACCTTTTTATTCTTATAATTAATATCGACGTTGCCTTTAAGATTTTTCCCTATGGGTTTTTTAATAGTCTTAACACAACTCTTAGGATACGAATCAGATTGAGTGTCGGGTTGAGTAGAATCAGGGTAGGTCAAGGGTTCCAAATTAGAGATAGGATCACAGGTCATGAGCGAAGGAGGAGAGATGGTAGGTTTCACAAGGGTTTCTATGATGACAGGCTTGTCAACCTGTCCCAACTCACTATTACCAAAGCCGTTTCGTAACACAAAATCATCTCAACAATCGTTTTTTAATTTCAAATGATGCATAATGATAATCTTGATTAAAACATGATGGAACAAACTAGAATCATAATTCTTCCTCTTAAACTTCTTTCCCATCTTGTATAGACTTCTAAGGAGGAAATAGGGCATGTTCAGCGGGAAATCAATAAAGCTCATAAGCAATTGTAGGCGATACAAGAAAAATAACCCAAATATCCCTTCACATGTAATAAATTGTTTCACAATAGCTAACAGATCATGCCATCTAGGTTTTAAAGACGAGACATGCATACCTCGATCGCAGCTGGTAGTTTTCCTTGAGGTGAACAACAATGACCAGGGGACTTCTTCAACCTTTGCGTTCTTGAACCACTTTTGCCCCACATCTGGTAAAATGGTAGCTTGGCTTATAAAATATTCATTTACCTCAAGCTGCATGTATCCTATTTTTTCTCTGCAACCGTCGAATGTCAACGCGAACTCTTGAGAAACTCTCAGATTGAAACCCTTAAACTTTTCAATAAACAAACGCCAGTCATTCCTTTCTAAGTCATCTCTGGAATTGTCAAACGATAACAAGGTTTGGATGCCATTGGGCTCAATCCTCACCACAGGAGACATGGCTAGCAGAAGGGAATCAACACGGAAATCGGAGGTAGGGTTTGATAGAAAAAACACAGAGCCATAGCCCCGAACAAAACAATGTTGTGACAGTTCGAAATGGTAGGCAGGAGCGTTAATCACCATGCGTGGGAAAGAGATCGTGAAGCCTAAGGCCATATAGAGCAATAATATCACACTGTACCTCATGTGATACCTTGGGATATGGGTAGTGTAAGGATGTAAGTGCTTGTATACCATAGAGCGCACAAATTCATGACTTGATTACAAGGTAAAAATTTCAAATAAACATTGTGTTAAAAAAATTTATGAATCAAACGCCATTACTATTAATCGAATATTGATGAGTGGGAGGATTTTCACTTATGTAACCAAGACACATTTAGGACCAAGGATTTATGAACAAGGAAAACGATTATGTTCATAGAGAAATATGACAATTCGACAATAGACCATATGAACAGTTATCCTTTGATCAAAAATCGAAACCAAGTGTGAATTCCAGCTATGAGTTTTCATGCTTACATTCATGAAAACAAAAATCGAAAGGAAGTTATGTAAAAAGTGACAAGTGATAAGTGTCGTTGCTGACAACGAGTAGTGCAAATATAGAGACCCTGTGTAGAAAACTTATAAATAATAGAAATTACATTATTGTTGCCAACACAACCTTAATCAACAATCTCCCCCTTTGGCATTGATGGAAACACTCTGATGCAATACTGAAATCATATCACTCATGCTCCCCCTGGAACCATGCCTTTGTCCTCTACATCTAATAAATCGACTCCCCCTAGAACCATGCCTCTGCCCTCTGCATCTGATAAATCTCTCCCCCTTTGTCATCAATGGCAAAGGTATCTTTTCATCCGGGGTTGTTCCCCCTGACAGACTGTCCTCTTATGGTGCTTCCACATGTACATATAAGACATATAATATAATAATTCAAAAAGAATTCATTTTTGGAGTAGAAATAACTCCATGTCTTTGGTGAAGATATTCAAAGGCTTCCCGTGGAAGTGGTTTTGTAAAGATGACTGCCACTTGTTCTTTTGTGCCCACATACTCAACTCTGATGTTCTTTTCTACAACATATTCCCGTAGAAAGTGATACTTGATTGGAATGTTCTTCGTCTTGGAGTGAATCACCGGGTTTTTTGAGATATTGATGGCACTTGTATTATCACAATATATTGGAATGGGCTCATCATACTCAACTTGTATATTTTTCAAAGTTTGTTTCATCCAAAGAACCTATGTACAACATGCTCCTACTGCAATATACTCTGCCTCGGCTGTAGATAGAGATACCGACGATTGTTTCCTACTTAGCCATATACCAAACACTCACCTAAGTAGAACATTTATCCACTAGTGCTTTGTCGGTCATCAATACAACCTACCCAATCTGCATCTATGTAGGCAATAAGTGATAGATATTTTCCTTTTGGATACCATAATCCAAATTCTTCTGTTCCTTTGAGATATTTGAAGATCCTCTTTATTGCTAATACATGTGATTCCTTTGGTGCTACTTGAAATCATGCCACCTGTCCAACTACCTGCATTACATCTGGTCTAGATGTTGTCACATATAGTAGGCTTCCAATCATTGACCTATATTGCCTCTGATCTGTAGACTTTGAATCATCATCTTTGCTCAACTTACAACTGGTTTGCATGGGAGTGATAACTGGTTGGCAATCTTCCATTTCGAACCTCTTTAGCATTTAACTGATATACTTGGTTTGAGAAATAAAAATTCCTTGGTTGCTTTGACGTATTTGAAGTCCCAGAAAGAAGGATAGTTCTCCTAGTAACGACATTTCAAATTCATTCTGCATGTCTTTTGCAATTTTTTGGCTTAACCTGTCATCATCACTACCAAAAATAATATCATCAACATAAACTTCAATTAATAAAATATTACCTTGACTTACCTTGATGTAGAGGTTATTGTTTGCACTTCCTTTTCTGAACCCTGCCTGCTGCAGATACTTATC
>ML829371.1:25798-40732 GCA_009831015.1 Picea engelmannii | reverse complement strand
TGTAGTTCTTTTACCTTTATATGTTTGTCTACCTTTTGAGTAACCTTCATCATTTCTCTTTTTCTTATGAGGACATTTGTTAGCAAAATGACCAATACCATCACAATTGAAACAAATTAAAGGAAGCTTACCTCTATACCTACTGTTGGTTCCATTGTTCTGTCTTTTGACGAAGTTGGCCACTTCTTCATCATCTTCCGAGACGTCACTGTTGCTGCTATATTCTTCTTGTTCCTTTTTCTTTTTCTTTGATCTTTTCAATGCTTTGAAGGCTGCTTATTTTACATCTGGATTTTCCTGTTCAGTTCTCATCTCATATGCTATGAAGATGCCATGCAGTTTGTCCATGCTTATTGAGTTTAGATCTGATATTTCTTCTAGTGCTGGTATCTTAGGGTTGAATCTCATAGGAAGAGATCTTAGTACCTTTTGAACAATTATAGATTCTTCAATTTCTTCTCCCAATCCTATGATTGCATTCATTGTTTCATCAACTCGTAAGAAGTAGGTTGTGATATCTTCATCTTCCTTCATTTTTAGTTGTTTGAACTAACCTCTGTAAGTTTGAAGCTTTGCTACTTTGAATTTTGAATTTCCTTCATAAATATTTCACATACCACTGGAAATGAAATGACAAGCACTATCCATCTAGGATATTTTCCCTGACAAAATCACTTTCCTTCATCTCATTATTCCACAATTAAGCATGGGTTCGCTTCCTCCACAAAGCATCTTCCCATGAGGGATTTCACCATAAGGGGACCACTTTGGAGTTCATCCATATTTACTTCTTATCAACCATGAAAAAACAATAATGAGTCATATTTATATCAAACAATATCAGGTCCATTACCCAAGCCTTTGTGCTACAGGGATTTTCTCAAGGGTTGACATCAATGACAACCAACCTTAATCAACAGTTGCAAAATATTGGTACTATGGCATACAAATTGGATTTTCCTGTATATTCACAAGTACACCCAGTTTTCCATGTTTCATGCTTAAATAAGGTTATAGGCGACAAGATCCCAGTTCAAACTATATTGCTATAATTTGACGAGGAAGGAGAAATCATATTGGAGCTTGAAGCCATCACTGACACAATAATTCATCAGTTGAGGAATAGATCCATTTCAGAGTATCTCATTAAATGGAGGAAACTACCAGCTGGAGATTCCACTTGGGAAGATGAGTCTTTTATACAGAAGCATCCAGAGTTACTCAAGCGTTGCGGAAAACACTTTACTCAAGGGGAGGGGCATGTTAAGCCCTAATATTGGCTCATTACCCCTTGATTGGGGCATATTATATTAGTAATGTTATTTTATTTATGTCGGATTTAGGCCATTAGTTGTAATTATACCTCCTAGTCTCCTATATATACCAAGGAGACATTTTCATTTTGAATCATCTTGTACTTGAACATTTAAGTGGGGTAAAAGGAGGTTTCCCTCTCGAAGAAGATTATTATCTGAAATTATTTCTTTTTCAAGGTGTTGAGTACTTTTTCTGAGGTTTTTCTATGCTATATTAATATTTGGTTCTTAACAACCGCACCTATGACCATCTTGCAAGAATCCTTCTAAAATAGAGTGTGCACCTCTTCATCACTCATCTTGCTAACATATATCATGTTTCTTTCCACACCCATAATGTGTATCACACCTAGAAGGGTTCTACTCATCCCATCCTATAGTATGAGTCAAACTCGTCCTCATTTGACAATTTTGGTTGTCAAGTTGTCCCTCAGAACATGTCTCCTCCTTCATATTGTTCATATTCATAGAACCATTCTATGTGTGGTTTCATATGATAGCATGCTCCTGATTCTATCAACCAAACATCTTGATCCGACTATGTACTGGTCAATGCTAGGTACACATCACCTCTCTTATCTAGAGTCATCTTTTTCTCAGTTGACTACTTCTCGTTAGATCCTATACTGGCTTCCATTTCCTTTGAATCACAATCCCCTTTGTAATGCCTAGCTTTACCAAAATTCCACCATATTCTTGTCAACTGAACCAAGGATTTATATCTACCCTTTGACTTAGAATTTATACTGGAGATATTGCATTTATCTCCATCAATCAGTCGAACTCTCACCACTAAAGCATCTTTGGTCGATCCTTCCATGTTCTTCCTTCTCATTTATTCTAACACTAGAGATGTAACCACATATTCTATCACTAATGTGTTTGTATTACTCCCTATAGCCATGACTAATCTATCCTAAGAGTTTGGAAAATATCATAATAGGCTAATACACTTATCCTCATTGATGATTTTAATGTCCACATAATATAACTAGCTTATAATGGTATTATACACATTTAAATGCTCAGTCACTGAACTTCCCTTACTCATCTTCAGAAGATACATTTTATTTATGAGAAACAACTTATTTACCAAATAGTTTGACTGGTACAAGCTCCCCAACTTTTCCCACAGTTTCTTGGTTGAATCTTCACCAGATACATTCAACAATACCGAATCTGCAAGACAAAGTAGAATCATACTCTTTTCTCTTCTCTCGAGTTTCTCCTAATATTTCGTAGACATACATGTCGCCATGGTACCTGGATATACTGCTATATATTATTCTTGATCTACAAGGATATATTCAATTTTAATCTTCCAAAGCTCAATATTCTGGCCATTGAATTTTTTGATCTCTCTTCTCGAGCTACTCGCCATTCTTTAACACGATCTTTAACAACATTTATGACTTAATAATATTATTGAAACTAGGGTTTAGCTCATATCCAAGGTTGTTAAACCAAGATATGATACCACATGTTAGGAAATGAGGAACACTTCCATGCTAAACCTACTAGAAGAGAGGAATAAATGTTTAATCGAGAAAGTAAATGACCAAGCAAACACAAAGTACACTAATATTTTACCCTGGAAACCCAAACCAAGAAAACCATAATTCCTTGAGAATTATTCTCTTTTGTTGTATTATTTATTTAGAATAAAAGGTTACATGTCTAACCTTGGTCCACACATAATACACAATCGACATCATAGCCTCTTTCTTACACAAGAACAACCCTGTAGCCAATTTGGCTTACATCTACATGACCAACAACGTCTAAAATGTTTTCTCTCAATATTATCTCTTACAAAATTACAACACGCCTTCTTTATAGGCTTTACAGCAGGAAAAACCCTAAAGAAAAGGCACCCAAAAATGGTTACAAATCCATGCAGATAATTGGCTACAAATCCTGTGAATCTCAATATTTTTTTTATAATCAACTACCAATTTGGATGACCAGTCGACTACCAGTTGGCCTTCATTTAGTCTTCAGCTAGTTTCCACATGCCCACCTGTCAACGTTTTTTCGGTTGACCTCTTTGACTTGTTGTCGACATATTTACCACATCGAACAACCTTGACCTTCGATTTTGACTTCAAATTTATTTGATCGAATCACCTCGACCTTCGAATTGTTTTCGATCCACCTTGAATTCAACTATCAATCGATCCTCCTCAATTAAAAATTCACTGCAAATAATGTAACAACCCAACACATAGAAGACCAATCTATACCTGGAAGCATTCCATAATTATCAGGTATTTATACAACAATAATGCCAATATTTGATGAATTTTAGGATTAGTATACATTCTGATCAAAACATTATTAACTTCCCCAATCACGTTGACCCTGGATCTATCCAACTATATAATTTGAATATTAGATGCCTTAGGTTTGACATTAATATTTTCACACACTTTAAGATGCATAACATTAGAATAGGCTCCCAAGTATATCATGCAATTATGAACATTCCTATTAAAAATTTAAAAATTAATAAGGAAAGGTGAGGTAGTGTGATCCAGGTGTATATTGGTGGCCACCCACCTTTTCCAACTGGCTCAAAATAGATTTTTGGCAATTTTGGCAATTTACTATTTTTAGCAGTTTTAACTTTCGAGGCCATTTTGAGGGCCTAAATGAATGTTTTTTTTTAGGATAGAGATTCTCAATGATATCCAAATGAATTATTGATCCAAAAAAATGAATCTCCTTAACGATACCTGTCCAACGGGCTATCATATGCCTACAACAGAGATCGTATGCAAAAGTTACGACCCTGGGAAGTTGATGTACTAACTTACTCAGACGGGGCCCACATGACTTTTGGCGCTTCATATCCTAGGGTTAGTTTTTTGGATGTTTAGGGTTTTTGTAATTATTTTTTATTGTAAAAGGGCCTTCAGAGCCTCATTTTAATCATCTTCTTGCAAATGAGTGAAACTGTCACATCTCTTCTCAGAGATAAGCCATCACCATTCCAGCAAGCTTGTTTCTGCTACATTTTACAGTTTCAACTTATTTTCTTATTGAATAGAAAATTGGGTTTACTGTATCTCTGTTGTTTTGTGTTAAGCACCTGTTAATAATCTGTATTCATTTCATTCTGCTCATAAAATATGGATCAGTGGTATCAGAGCAGTCTGCTCATTGTCGTCTTAATGCATGTCCCCAACGAGGTCGAAGTACAAAGAGTTGGGTCTCAAGCTTGTTTCTCTTGAAGAAAAAATCTCTCGCATTCCCAAGTGACCTCTCATGTCAAGAGAAAATAAATGTGATGGGATAGGAGATCCTTCCAAACTATTGATTGAGGAAGCCCTCATGAAAGAAAGGAACAATATGATGGATATTTTTGTGCAAATCCTTCGACGACTACCAACAGGCGATGCATCTTCTTCGAGCGGAAGAACCGCCCCCTTAAAGGTACAAATAAAATTCTATATTCCTATATTTGAAGGTCAAATAGACACATATTTTGTAGACAAGTGGTTTAATCTGCTAGAAGGGTATTTTTCTGTCCATAAATTTTCGAATAGAGAAAAGATTACTTTTGTGCTCCTCAAAGTCGTTCCCCATGTCAAAGATTGGTGGGAAACTTTCTGTGAGAAAACGGAAAGAGAGGAACCCTCATTATTTATAGTCACAACCACCTGGGAATCCTTCAAGGATGTTACTAAGGAACAATACTACCCTGTAGGAAGTTATGACAACTTGTATACAAAATGGACCACACTGCGGCAAGAAAGAGACCAAGCAATGCCAGATTTCACAAATATCCTTCATACCTTGCACACCAAGCTGGGTATCAAATATTCAAAGTGACATTTGGTGCTTAAGTATTGAGACTCTTTGCATAGATACATCCATACTGAAATGGAATTTCTGGACATCTCATCCTTGGGTGTGGCCTACCGATATGCTGTCAAAATTGAGCAGAAGCTTAAACATAAGACGTGGCAATTTGGGCCTGGGAACCCCTCACAACAAAATCTAGGAAAGGGCATCCCCAACCCACAGAACAAAGGATATAGAAAATATGGACAGTATCAGGACAACCAGTCCAAGACACAAGCAAATAAGGACACCAGAAACACAAAGAAAGATACCGGGAAGTGGTGCGACTTCCATAAGAGCCCTTGGCATAACACTGTTGACTGCCACTCAAAGAAATTGTTGGTGGCCGATGTGAAATTCTATGAATCAGATGCGAGTTTAGACTTTGAGCCAAAACTAGAAATGGGAATATGGATCATTGACGCAGAACCCATTTCCATCGTTGCTACCACCAAGCTCCATCCTAGTGAACCAGATGAGTCAGAAGAAGGAGAACACCTCTTAGATTCACAGATGTGGGTAAAAGGCACCCCGATACACTTCATCATTGATAGAAATAGCCAGAAGAACCTCATATCAGTAGAGGTCATCAAGCAGTTGGCCCTACCGACAACACTACACCCACAACCCTACACCATTGGATGGCTCCACCAAGGAAGTGATCTCCGTGTCACCCAACAGTTTCGATCGACGTACGAAATCAAGCCCTTCAAAGATGAGGTATTGTGTGATGTTTCTCCTCTAGAAGTTTGTGATGTTTTTTTGGGCCAACCTTATTTATTGAAACGTCATGTTTTATATGAGTCTAGGCCTCATAGTGTTATTATTAATTTGAATAGGAAATTGTACAGGATACCCAAGGTAGTCCCACCTAGTGTTATTTCCTTGATCTCTGCTAAGAAATGCAGGGAGGTCATCTCTCATACGGGGAAGTTTTTCTTCTATGTGATTCACTCTTAGAATAAGAAAAAGATCACATCCACATCCAGGGTCTCTACGACCAACCTCTCCACATAGCAGAAGCAAGTAGATAAGGTCGTGGAAGAATACTCAGATATCTTCTCCTCACCTACTGGGGTACCTCTACACTGCCAGGTCAAGCACCCCATCGATCTGACCCTTGGCACACCACTGCCCATTGGGCCAGTATATCGTCACTCTCTGTTAGAGAATGAAGAAATCAAGCTATAGATCTAAGAAATTATCCACAAGGGGCACATCCATCCTATCTCATCACCTTGTGGGAGCCTAATCATGCTGGTACAGAAGAAATATGGAACTTGGTGAATCTACATTGATTATTGGGCTTTGAATAAAATCACAGTCAGAAACCAGTACCCGATTCCTCGAATCAACGACCTCCTTGATCAACTCATGTGGGCCAAATACTTCAGTAAGATTGATCTGAAGTCTGGCTACCACCAGGTCCTGATAGAACAAACAAATGTATGGAAAACTTCCTTCAAGTGAAAGGAAGGAATTTTTGAATGGTTGGTGTTGGAACAGGGGTAGACCTAGAGTTCAACACTACAACAGTGTACCAACAAATCCCTATCAACCATCCGTTTCGGCAACACCTGCGAAGCAGACGAAGTCTCACCCGAGGTAGAGGAAGGGCTGGTTGCAAGACTTAGGTGTCTGCAACCTTAACTGGGACACAAATATATGATTCTAACACTTAATAAATCACTCAGCACCGTCAGTTCCTCAATATGTGATAAATATCAACTTTGCTAATAGAACAGAGCTTCGCAGTACTCACACTAATCTACTGTATTCAAGCACTTAGCATAGGAAAATAGATTAGATCAAGTAGATCAAACTCTAAATATAACCATATAGATTATATCTAACATTATCACATCTAATAAACACAAAGCATAAGTATATTTATCTAAATACATCCAAGAACTTAGAAAATAACATGTAAATCACATAGGAAAAATCACAAAGCATCATAACACATGATTTACGTGGTTCACCCCCACCTTGGGGCTATGTCCACCAACTCTTCTTATTTATACTCTTCAGTCAATCGGTTACAAGAACAGAGCCTCAAAACCCTTACTCTGCACATGACATAAGATCTGCGCAGCTCGCTAGATCCTTCTTCCTTGTGTTACAACACAAATCCTTCTACAGTCTCACACAAGGACTTGCACTCAGCTCTACAAGTATCTTATAGTCATGAACAAAGCACTTACAATCCACACTAGCACTTATCCTTTATCACTTAACTTACCAGCCTACTAGTCCTCTTTCTACATTGCCCAACCTTCTATTTATACTTTACAAAATAGGCCTAAACATGGGTAAAACCCATGGGCCGGCATCCCAATCTCGTTAAATTATCCCCAAAACCCAAAAAGGACCTAAAAGTGGGCTAATATCCCTTGATCTCCGTTTCATCTTGCGTGTTGGATCATGTTGTCATTGATGCCAATGGTTTGATTGATTGATGTCAAGTGATTGATTGATCTCAAAGGATTGATTGATTGATGATTGATGTAATATAATATGTATTGTCCTTGATGAGAATGCATAGATGAATATGGATCAATGAGTTTTCATTGATACGATGAAGATGGATCAATGAGTTGTCATTGATACATGATGAATATGGATCGATGTGGTTTCATTGGTGTATGCCGCATTGTTGGAAAAATGTATGGATGACTCATTATTGTCTTAGAATGATTGATAAGGTGCACAAATGGATGAACTCCAAAGTGGTCCCCTTACGGTAAAATCCCTCATGGGAAGATGCTTTACGGATTGAGTTATCCTAAAAGAATGGTTGGAGGACCCATTCTCTCATTATTGTCTTATCATGATTGCTAAGGTGCACAAATGGATGGACTCCAAAGTGGTCCCCTTATGGTGAAAGCCCTCATGGGAAGATGCTTTATAGATTGAGTTATCCTAGAAGAATGGTTGGAGGACCCATGCTTGTATGTGAAATAATGAGATGAAGATCAAGGAAATTGTTGGTGAAACTATCCTATATTGATAGTGCTTGTCATTCCATTTCCGGTGGTAGGTGGAATGTCACATAAATCCTCATGGTTTGAGAGTTATGGCCTTACGAAGATGAAGGACCCCCACATGAAAGCTTGAAGCCCCCAAGGTAAAAAAACGTCAAGGTGGATTATTTAAATAATAAAGAGAAGTGACAAAATCAATAAATGATAAAGGAAGGTGACAAAATGAAGAAGGAATATTTGAATGATAAAGTATTGGAGAACCTTCTATTTATGGAAAGTGGTTAACCCTAAAAATAAGGAAAATAGGTTAAGTGACCTAGAAATGGGTTAAGTGACCTAAAAGAACAAATCATTATTTAAATGATAAAGTAAGGTGACCAAGTCAAGGTGGATTATTTAAATAATAAAGAGAAGTGAAAAAATAAAAAAATGATAAAGTAAAATGAGAAAATCAAGAAGGAATATTTAAATGATAAAATATTGGAGAAATTTCTATTTATGGAAAGTGGTTAACCCTAAAATAAGGAAAATATGTTAAGTGACCTAGAAATGGGTTAAGTGACCTAAAAATGGGTTAAGTGTCCTAGAGGATGAAACTATAAATAATATAGCAATGGTCTCGTGTAGATCATCCATTTTGTGGATCAATGGAGAGCTTCTTGTGAGAATATCTTTTGGAGTATTGATGGAGAGCTTCTTGTGAGAGCTTCTTGAGCATTTTTGGTGTGGAACAATTGAGAATATTGAAGATATATAGGTGACTGAGGTAACCAAGGATATATAAGACAAATTTTAGAAGGAAGGTGAAGAAAAGAGCGCCGGAATTGAAGGGAGGATAAATTCTTTTGATGATGCTTTCTAAGGTATGTTATTTACAAATCATCTCACCATTTTCGCTATAACTTTTTTCTATAATGATTCAGACCGTGAAATTTCTATTCCATTGAGATAACATACCTAAGTATTGGTGGTAAAAAATTCAGCTTGTGGGTCGTTGTATTTTGGGAGTTACACTCCGTGGAAAATAGGGTTTGTGGCTAGTCCCGAAACTAGTCAAAAACAAGTGTTTCAGGTAAAAACGTCATAACTTCTTCATAATAGATCCAAATTCAGTGAGACCAATTATTTTGGTTATATTATAGTATGCAGTATGTTGTGTAATATTTTTAGATCAATTCAATAAATATTTTGTTCAGGGCACACTCTACAATGTCGCTCTCTAGAATAAGCCATAATTCAGCAAGGTATGCCATTTTTGCTATAATTCCTTTTATGAGAGGGTCCAAGCAATGCCACTTGGAGGAATTTCATAAAACAAACTGAAGAAAATTTTCTATCTTTTTCAGATATTTATTCATTATAGGTACAAAATTATGATTATTTCAAGTTGGGGTTGTTGACTAATCCAAGACTAGTCATGGTTGAGACAAGCAGTTGATGAGTTGGCACATACATGAGGTGTATAGTCGATGATGTTGGTACATATTGATGATTCGTTGTTTATGAGTAGTTGAAACATGATTTTTATATACTTGGTACATGGTTGGATGCACTTGTTTATGGTACAGGTTGATTACAGGTTGTTTGGCACAGGTTGGTGTAACGACCCTTGATTATTAAGTATAATTAATTTAATAATATAATCCTAAAATATTAGCTAAACTGTATTTATGTCTTAAAATAACATTTCTAATTGATTATTATTAAATAGTTTTTCATTATGGTTAATGATTGATTTAATTATTAATTAATAAAGTATTAAATTAATGGTGAATAATAAAATATACTACTAATTTAAGTTATGTTCCCGAAAATGGAAACATATTAATGAATGGATAAGATATTTAATAATGGGATAAGGTATTTAATAATGGGATAAGGTATTTAATAATGAGATAAGATATTAGGTGGGGAAGTAAATGAAGGGAAGGCGGTGAAGGAGGAATAAGGGGGGGAAAGGAGTTTGGAGGGGGATTCATTCGACAGGAGTGGAGAAGGATTTTGGGAGAGCTCTGAGTATTGGACAGAGGGAGGAATTTTGTGAGTGGCATTGACAAAGTGGACCAGAGTTGCTGGAGGTTTTGGGCTCGGAGGGCTAGGATATCCATTGATATCCTAGGGCTAGGAGCTAACTAGTCGGCAGGGAGGTCAGTTTTGGGTGGTGTCCTAAAGAAGTAGGAAGGAGCAAGCTGCGGATAACAGCATCAGGTTCAGCAAACTGCGGATAACAGCATCAGAGTTAAGGTATTTAATTCCAATTTATCCATTGTTTAGTTAGATTTATTATCCATTGATAAATTTTATATGTGTAAGTGTTAAGTAAATTTGGAATTATTCTTCTTTATATAGCTTGTAGAAATTATTGTACATTTGGTAGAATTACTAGCTGTTAATTTAAAACTGGTCATTACATTTGGTATCAGAGCCCTGGTTCAAATCTAGAACCGAGGGCCTAAATAAGGGGTAGTTTTTATTTGTACATTTAGTTTTTATTTGTACATTCTTTTGAGAAAAACTCCATCCACGCTTAACTCCTGCAAATAAAACATGAGAAATGGCATTAGACCGTAAAAATAAACTTAAGATAAAAACTAGTTGAACAATATTACACTACAACAAGAAAGCCATTTCAAAACAACTAGATACCCAACTGACAACGAAAATACTCCAAGATCCTTTATGCTAAATGCTTGAAATAAATCCTTTTAAATACCTTGTATTCATTCACCTCTAATCACCAAATAATCTTCGTATAGATTGATAATAGAAATACCATTTTTGCTATCATTCTTGATGTAAATATTAGAATATGAAAAATGTTCAAAATCCTTTTATTTCTGAAATATTGACCAACCTTTGTATACCTGACACTTGGTGCCTATTTTGGTCCATAATTTTTTTTTTTTCAATTTACATACCATATTGATATATTATTTTCCCTAACCAACAAATGCATGTTTGTTCGAGATATACAACTTTGAGCTTTCAATTAAAAAAAAAGAAGATTTAACGTTCATATAATGCAGTTCCTATTCGAGATAGTATTAAACAGATTCCACGTGTCCATAGATGAGTACAAGTAATACTAACATTAAATTACAAGAAACGGGAACGGAGCATAAAACGCAGATTGCCGGAAAAGAGAGGGCGTTAATCACATGATAAAACAAACTTGCAATTATAGTCTCAACTATAATTGCAGGAGCGTTAATCATAAACGGAACATAAAATGGGGAAGGAATGAGAATGGGGCTAAAAGGTTTCAGCATGTATTATGCATATCAAATTGATTGGGGATGTACTATTTTCATATCATGAAGAGAATGGGAACAAGAACGGAGCGAAACGAGTCCCCTGGACAGGTTTCTGATCAATTTTTTTTTATCCACATATAATAGTTAATTAGAATAAACCAATCCGGCCCACAGAGCAGTTAGAGTTATAAACCAGACCGCAAATGACATAATACATTTGATGGTTGCGTCTTTCATATTAAGGCGTATATTTAGATAAAGACAACTGAAACATGCCCAACGTTTATATTTGCTAAACTGAATTTGTATAAAACATTTATTTGTGCTAAACAGAATTTGTACCTCTAAGGAAGATAAGTTTTTGCTGCTGATGTCAAAACGTGACAGCTTCTCGCAAGCATTAAGCCCTACGACCTATTTGATGCCCCGTTTGGGAAAGGAGAGACTTGTAATGGAGGCTGACTCCTGTTCTGGGTATTGAGCTGAAATCGAAGCAGCAGTGAGGCACTGCATTCCCCCCATTATCCTCTACTCTCTACCCTTTAATCCCTGTTTAATCTATATCGTCTACACATGTTTCAGAGTATATCGGCTACAAAACTTCAGAACATACAACGACCGTCTCCCCGAACCTTTTGCACACTAAAATGCTCTATCTTTTTCATAGCCGGAGGTGTTCCACGCCGCGGAAACTCCATTCGAGTGAAGAAGAGGGAGCTAGCGTGACTTTGAGCAGCAGTAAGAGAACCAAATACAGACGAAATGGATGCGAATGGCAGTTCCATCTTAGATTATAAGGATGCCTCGGGACTCACAAACTCAAATGCTGCACTGCCATTTCTGAGATTGTCCACCAAAGTCTCTGTCAAGTATTTCTGGTGCTCCGCCATGGCCGGATTGGACTTCCTAACACGACTGTGACTTCCGCTTGCAGCTAAATCAATGAGAATAGATGCAATCTTGCTTCATGGACGACACAAGTACATTGGAATTCTCTGCGAGTAGAGGAGGGAATAGTGAGCTTGGTGGGAATCGATCCGGGGATCGTAGGGCGCGGCTTCATGAATGTCAAACATGAGGCCAAAGAGAAGACTAGAAGGAGACGAGCCCCTGGAGGAGGAGGCACGTGGGCCTCATGCGAGGACCCACGATGCCATTCCTGTATGTGTAGTTTCACGAGTAGTTTAATTTATATTATTTTTTTGTTATTGTTGTTTATTTCTTACCATTATTTTAATGATAACAAATTAATTGTTTTTAAATTTCTTTTATTTTATTTTCTATATATTTATTTTTAATTATAATTATTTAAAAAAAAAAGGGGGGGTTTCAAAATAAGTTTTTATTTATTTATTTTATTTAAATTTGAAATTAAATTAAGATAAATTAATTACATTAAATTAATTTAAATTAGTTAAATTAAATTTAGTAAAAAAAATAATTAAACCATTAAACTAATTAACTGAGTTAAGTTAATTTAAAACCGATCTTTAAGTTAAGTTGAGTTAATTAGTTTAATAAGATATTAGTTAAGTTGAATAATATAGGGTTAAGAAAAAAAAAATTATGGAGTCCGTGGGAATTGAACCCCAAACCTCCCTCCATCGATCGAGTCTTTACAAAATCCACCCTACCAACGCACCATGCATTGTTTCTTTTACAATAATTTCACAAATAAATACTTTAACTGTCATACCCAAGATCACATGCTAAGATATCAAGCGCCTTTTAGAGCCATACAGGTCACATGCCAAGCTATCAAGCGCCAACGAAATAAATGGAGGAGCCCACAAAGGGATGTATGTGCTCAACGCGGCGTCTTAAGAAGAACAATAACGTCGAAAGGTACATAGTGCGGGTGTACGCATATCGGCGTAAATTAATAAACATAAGGTCGGGAGTCATTTTTAATCAAGTTGTAAGCATAAATTAAAAGGGCTCAGACTAGGAAAAGTGGGAAGGAGGCGGCATATGCACTAGGAGGGTAAGCCTAGGAAGCGGTGAGTAAGGCGCAAAGCTAGCATAGCCACAGGACAAAGGAACCAATAGTTATTTTTGTAGGGGTGAAGAAATGAAGCTTAGATGCTTAAACCTAACCCTAACCTAGCTAATCGCCTAATGGAGTAATGTCTATTTACAGACAAGTAAAGAAAACTTACGCCTAACCCTATTTCTAAAGTTTAGTAACACCAATTTAAAACATCCTGGAACTCACCCTGACAACTTTGGTTGATGCAGGTCAAGGCACACAGGATGGTCAGGACTCGAGGGAGTCGAGGAAAGGGAGCATCGTCGCAAGCACCTCCAACACCACCAACACCACCACCACCATCGCCCGAAATAGCCCTCATACTGCGCTCGTTGGAATCCATCAACGAGACTTTAAAGGGGCAACAACCGACAGGGACTGAAGTGGAACCCCAATCGTCTGGAACAGGTAATCCAGAAGCATCAAGGGATTCAGGGGGAGGATCTCCACCTGAAGACATCACGTGAGAGTTTCAAAAGATCAAACTTCTAGAGTTTGTCGGAGGTCGCGCCAGTGAACGCCCGGAAGCATGGTTGGAAGGCATGACCAGGTGTTTTTCCCTAAGGGACTATGCGTCCAACTCAAAGGTGAAGATCACCATTTTTCAGTTAAGGGACAGCGCCTTGAACTGGTGGGGCAACCTGGAAAGACAATTTCACCTTACCCCAGACACAGTATCTTGGGAACTTTTCGAGGAAAGGTTCAGGAGGAAATATCTACCGACGTACTACGAGGAGCAACAGGTTGGGGCATTTCATGCCTTAATATAGGGAAACAAAACGGTGGAAGAATATGAGATTAGGTTTATGGAACTGGTAAAATATGTGTCGTATATGGATAGTGACCAACGACAGGCAGAGCACTTCATCTATGGATTGAACCCTAGGATAAGAGCTATGGTGAGGATGTGGAAGCCGTCTTCAGTAGCGGAGGCGGTGGAAAGTGCGTGTTACGTGGAAGAACATATGAACTTGACTGGGGGTGAAAGATCGACATTTCTGCATCACCCTGGATTCGTAGGAAAGGCCCCGCGGACATTTCCTAGGGGAGGGGGCTCAAGGCCACCGCCTTATGGTAACAGATTCATGCCAAGAACAGTAGCTACAGGGATTTCAATGGCAGCAATTGCAACATCTCGTTCATCACCAACGGTGCAGACAGGACCATGACCATCTCAGGGAACAGTGAGCAGGGGTAGGGGTTCCAGGGGAAGGAACTCATTTCAAAGATAGACACATAATAGTGCACAGGTTCAATTTGTGTGTTACCTGTTGGGGGTGCGGGGGACCCCATTACCAGCGTGACTTCCCGGAGTTACAATCAGGGTTCGTGCACAGAGAAGGAAAGGTGCCGATGGGGAGAGAAAGTAGCAGCCACCATATTCACGTAGCAGTTAATAACCGCCAGGCCGAACATCAATCCACAGTGGTGGAGTCGTCAGGTATGCTAAATCATATCAATGTTAAGATTTTGTTTGATTCTGGTGCGACAGATAGTTTCATTTC
>ML829371.1:8449-20936 GCA_009831015.1 Picea engelmannii | reverse complement strand
AATGGTGAATAATAAAATATACTACTAATTTAAGTTACGTTCCCGAAAATGGAAACATATTAATGAATGGATAAGATATTTAATAATGGGATAAGGTATTTAATAATGGGATAAGATATTAGGTGGGGGAGTAAATGAAGGGAAGGTGGTGAAGGAGGAATAAGGGGGGGGGAGGAGTTTGGAGGGGGATTCATTTGACAGGAGTGGAGAAGGATTTTGGGAGAGCTCTGAGTATTGGATAGAGGGAGGAATTTTGTGAGTGGCATTGACAAAGTGTACCAGAGTTGCTGGAGGTTGTGGGCTCGGAGGGCTAGGATATCCGTTGATATCCCAGGGCTAGGAGCTAACTAGTCGGCAGGGAGGTCGGTTTTGGGTGGTGTCCTAAAGAAGCAGGAAGGAGCAAGCTGCGGATAACAACATTAGGTTCAACAAGCTACGGATAACAACATCAGAGTTAAGGTATTTAATTCCAATTTATCCATTGTTTAGTTAGAGTTATTATCCATTGATAAATTTTATATGCGTAAGTGTTAAGTAAATTTGGAATTATTCTTCTTTATACAGCTTGTAGAAATTATTGTACATTTGGTAGAATTACTAGCTGTTAATTTAAAATTGGTCATTACAGTTGGTGCATGGTTGATGCACTTGATTATGTTGACAGATTGATATTTGTTGAGGATTGTTGCCTCATATTAGTTGGTGCTGAGAATGTAAATTGAGTCTTGCATATAGATCGGGTTCTCTTATAGAGTTGTACTCTATTCATTTGTTGCTGAAAAACCCCTGGATTGAAGTCCATAATAAAAAGAAAAATTGTACATACATCTTGTGTTCTTTGTGTTCCTTGTGGAGATTCTTTGTTGATGATATGTTGTTGATATATGCTGTTGATATATATTCACATCTAACTGATTATAAATGACAACAATGAGTAATGAGAAAATGTTGAATGTTAACTAAGGAGTTTTTGTGTAAGAGGGAAGTTTTGGGAAAAAGATCCCCAAACTCATTCAACCCCCCCTCTAAGTGTGGTAGGTGTGTCCAACATTGCGCTACTCCTTTAACAGGTTGTCGAAGTCCCAACATAGGTCAGTATGACCAAGAATCTCCCCAAACTTGGTTAAGGGCCAACATGCCCCCAACATTCACTGGTGACTCGTCCCGAGTCACTCTAGTCTGATCAGTTCTTCTTCGAAGGCCTCAAGCTTGGATGAAGCTACTTTGACCTACTTTCGTGCAACAACTCTTGCTCGCTGAACTCCTAGATCAATGTGTCATTTACTAGCCCTTCTAGGCGTTGTTCTACTACGTTAACGACTTGTTCTAGCTCTGCTCCTTGGCTTTCAACCTCTGTAAACAACTGACATGCCTTATATTGTACAGGTTGGAGCCATTGATTAACTTCCATAACTTTTCTTTGGATCGTATGGATCTGTTGTTGGGTTGTGTGTTGCTGATGAAACCTCTTCATTTTGTCTACAACTGACAGAGCTTTCAGCTGCACCTGTAGTGTGTTTGCATGTTGTTTTTCTTCCTGGAGCTGCCAATCCAGCGCCAATAACTCTGGGTTCTTATTGAGGTTTTCATATGTTTGGGTGTTGTGGTTACTTAGTTGCTTGCACTCCAAGGAAAGATATTTTAGTCTGTCAACTGCGCTGTGGTCAGTTGCTTCCTTTTGGTCTATTACATATTGAGGGGTCTCGGGTACAGTGCGGAGTTCCAAGTCTGCTATGCGTTGTTGTAATTGTTGAATTACATATTTGAGTTGTTCTGCCTTCTATGGAACTCTCTCTTCATCCTTACTTCGATGACTATCAAAGAGCGAAGTGCTCTGGTGACCCTTTCCTTTACATTGAGTTACTCTGTGAGCAACTTTTCCTTTTCTTTATGCAGCTAAGATTTTTCTTCATCGAACTTTACCTGGAGGGTGAGCTTATCTCATTCTGCAGTACTACATTATTCTACAAGGTCTTCCTATGCTTGTGATAAAGCCTGGGTGGCTTTCTTTGTCTCCTCCTATGCTTGTCGAAGGTGAGCTTAGACTATATTAGTGATCCAGTGGAGTTGAGATGGCTCATCTTTCAGTTCTGGTGTTCCCAATGGAAGAGGTGTAGTGGAAACTGTGCGGATGGAATGTAGTTCCTGTTGCATCCCTTGGAGTTCAACCTTGATCTGAATGTATATCTCTTCCTTCTAAGCTTCTTTATTTTCTGCTATCTCCAGTGAAGCATCATTTAGTTCTACGACGATGAAGTCGAAGTCATCCGAGGTGAGGGTAGTTTGCATTTTAGTCATAGATGCTTTTGATTTCTTCCTTGAAGAAGGTTTCGGAGGGGAAACCTTCATTTTATTCGAGGGGTCCTCCTCGTCTCTAGGAAGTGTAAACTCGCCTTTCTTTCGTTCAAATTCTGTGCCATATATATCTCTGCCATATCCTCCTTGCTCTATTGATATGGAAGCAGTCTTCACAGATGCATTGTCTAAATCATGGACCTCTTCAGTGCTCTTTATCTTGCTAGGTCTAGGTGTATCATGCGTTGCTTCTGGACTTTCTAAGTCGGACATCTCCACAGGGTCTACTGGAATGAGGAGGTCCATCGACCATTCCTTCGTGATCTCCTCCAAGTCCTCCTGTATCATCTTGTAGTAAGACTACATATTTTCCTTGTGTTCATTAGCTCACGTTGTGATATAGATGAAATGGCGGTCCACACTGAACTTCATTAAAGGTCTGAAATGGTGGAGAGTGTTCGGGGTTATACGCAACTTAGACTACATGGTTGTCTTCAACTAGTTGTAATATCTTTGGAACATGGCATTCGACTACCATTGCTTGTTCATGTCGCTAGAGTACCATATCGTACTGAACTTCACATCCAAAGGTTCAAAGGGATCAATGTTCGGGAAGGTTGCACCTTCCGGCATCTCCCATGTGATGAAAGTGATAAGTATAAGAAGCCATATGAAGTGGAATTAGTATCCCTGATCTTGCGCTTCCTTGTAGTCTAGGTCCAACTGGTTCATGAGGTACTTCACCCAATTCATTTGTAGGCCCTCTGCACACTTCCCTACAAGGTTGACTACAAATCTAGTCACTTGGGTGGGTCGGTTCTTGCAAACTAACTTTCCTGTGATCAATTGACAGGCAAGTTGCACTATGCCGCTCTGGATAGAGGCTACCTTATAACCTCATGTTCCCTTCTCAAAATCTCCATAGGTTTCTTTAATCTTCTATGAAAGAGTGCAATCCATGGATTTTCCAGGGTAGAAATCCTGTGGGTCAAGGCCTTGCATGATTAGCCTTGTGATCTGATTGATCAATGTCAGATCCACTGTGATACAGTGGTTTAACCATAAATATCTCCCATGGTAGTAGGACAATATCAGTTTGATGCATGCGTTCACTTCTTTGTGCCTTCCAAAGTGATGAATCTTCATGACATTGAGAATTGTGGATTGCGCAAGGTTCATGGTCCATGACTAGGGAACGATCTTAGAGTTCTTTCCTTTGGTTCTAATCAGATACTTATGTGGGGAAAGCATGTTATATACCTTCCTATCACTGAGGTTGAAGTCTCTAAACTTCAATGCTACGATCTTATCTTAGTCTGCACGCACTGCATGTATCCCTTTCGGGAGGTACACAGTGACCAAAGCGTACTCAAACTCTCTGGTCACACTGTCTCGATTAATTGCGTTGCTCAGGGGTGGTAAATGGGCAGGTAAAATACTCAAAATCATCTTAGCATTCGCGAGATAATCTTTTTTCTTAGTTCTCTTTTCATCTGCTGGACGTGATGGTCCGACTCAAGCAGTGGACAAAGATGCTTGCACGGCTCTTGTAGATGAAGCCTAGATACCTTCAAACATCATCATGACTCTCCAAGTAATCAAGTCGAGGAGCATTTTTTTATTGATTCTTCAACTGTGGTGAGCTCGTCGGACATTCACAATCATGATTAATAATATCGGGTCAAGTTAGCTTAGATATTGCACTATAATAATCAGCAAGAGCGCAATGATCACTGTATACAATAACAACTTAGTCTATGGGCTCAAAATTCTCAGTTAGAAAAAGTGTTATTGGTGCATGGCATGATGAGATAAATAGGTAACTTGACAATGGTTCGCTTGCAACAATTATGAGCCTCCATTAACTCTTGTTCGATCCGTTATGGTGTAGTCTAACGGTCTGATGACAAACCTTTATTTCCTTTTTTCCCATTCAGAGGGTCAATTGAGCGGTTATAATATCCCCAATGGATATATTGCTTCGCCATGGTGAAGTTCCATATGTTGTTGTTATGATATCCCAACAAAGCTCCAATTCTGCAAATTTTCTATCTGCGAAGTTTCCTCTGGAACCTTCTGCAACTTAGCTCTCTTTTTACTTTGCTTTCTAGCCTTCTTTCTAGTGTGCTTTGTCTTGGTAGCTCATTTTCCATTATGATTCTTATCTTCTGTGGTATTATTTACTTTGTGCTTTTGAGATTCTCTCCTAGGACTCAGGGGTAACACCTCTTCCTTATCCAAGATAGGTACTTCAGTCTCATGTGAGTCTTCTAATGTTCTTGCATCTTTGACATATGGGTTTCTAGTGTTAAATAGCTTCGATATGTTCTCCTGTTCTTTGATCAAGTGTGCGATCCTTCTAGTCATGAAATATTTTAAATATTGTTTCTTCTACTCTAAGACTTCTTCTTCTTTCTTTCATCTGGCTTGATCTCTGTCAATCCAAGGTTTTCTTATTAACATGATAAACAGGGCACGGTCTTCAACAAATTTAATAATATCAAAATCTTCCTTCATTGAAGTTACATTGATAGTCATAAGTATCTAGGCGATCCTTCCACACAAGTTTACCAGGTTTTCTCTGAATAACCCAATCCTCCTAAAGAGGGATTCATAGTAGGCCTCCCTATAGCTTCCCAAGTTATCTCCATCATGACATTCACCTGTGTTTCCTAAAATAGAACACAGGCAATGTCGAAGTCTCTTATTCTTGCTTAGATGCATTCTTTTCCTTTGAATATCTCTGATAATATGACATGTCAGTGGTTATTCAGGGCTTCTTTCATCTGTAGCAATGCTTTCTTGGATCCTTTCAGGTATTCTTCCATAATCTTAGTTTCTGGATCTACCTTAGGGTTCTCTTGATTCAGATTCACTCTTTCAAGATTAGAAATCATTCTAGGGAAATCCAATACTTCATAGTCTAGAGCCTTACAATAGAGGAAACTAGGTCTTCCACCAGGGCATTCCTTATCCAGATGTCCCAGTATTCTGCAACTGTAATAGAGGGTTAATCCTCTCTTTCTTTTAAATGATCCCCAACCTCTTCTATACCGGGCACTAGGACCATGGTAGCTAACTTGCAACAAATTCTTTCTAGCATCCCGCATCCACTCGTTAGTCCAAACATTCTTTCTATGCATAGGTATATCATATCGTTCACTATTCTTATCAGATCTACTCATATCAAATCTTTTTTCATCTATTAATACCCTAGTTTTAAAACTAGGATAGACTTTATTAAACATACCTAGATCCATACTCTAGAAACAAAAAATTCCACTCATCTTACTTCTACAGATCACAAAGCTTCCAGATCTAAAACTTTTAACTATTATTACCTTTATCAGAGCACATAGCTTACATATCTTACCTCTTTTTAATCAATAATTCCCACTTTTACCTTTTTTAGGACACAAAGCTTTCAGATCTTACCTCTTTTCTTTGGATCCGATCTCCTTTCTTCAGATCGAGCTTCTTTCTTTAGCACAGAGCTTTACAAATCAAGTAGAATACTGCATGCTAGGGCACAGAGCTTCCACAATTCCAAGATGAATCTTTGCACAAAGCTTCTTCTTTCTCAGTTCCCAACAATCACAGTTTTAGGTCCCAACAATGGAACCATTTTTTGGCACAGGGGCAGACCCAGGGTTCAGCGCTACAACAACACAAAAAAAAAACCCTAACTACCAGCCCTTTGGAAAACACCTGCGAAGCAGATGAAGTCTCGCCTAAGGTAGAGGGAGGGGTGGTTGCAAGACTCAGGTGTCTGCAACCTTAGATGGGACATAGATCTGTGATTCTAACACTTAATAAAGAACTTAGCACTGTCAGTTCCTCAATATGCAAGAAATATCCACTTTGCTAATAGAACAGATCTTTGTAGTACTCACACTAATATACTATATTCAAGCATTTATCATAAGAAAATAGATCAGATTGAGTATATCAGGCTCTAAATATAACCATATAGATTAGATATAACTTTCTCACATCTAATAAGCACAAAGCATAAGTATATTTATCTGAAAACATCCAAGCACTTAGCAAATAACATGTAAATCACATAAGACAAAGCACAAATCATCATAAAATAGGATTTACGTGGTTCACACCCACCCTAGGACTCAGAAATGTCGTAATTTCATCCACCTTTCCCTTCACTATTCCTTACATTTCATCGCCCCGTTAAACCTTCGTCATACCATTTTCATAAATACATTTGGATTCCACATTATTATTTTCCACTTTATTCATTTTAGTATTAAAAGTGAATTTATGATTAAATATTAGAAAATATACATGTTTTCATATATATCTCAATTATGTGTGAGCTTTGTAATGTGTAGGAATATGTGGATGATTAGTTCAAAGAGACTTCTCGAATATCTCTTCCATCATTCCAAAGGAGGTAATTATTCAAGCCTCTTTTCAAGGAGAAGATCATGGAGATTTGGTTAGAATATCTTATCTAAGATATATGAGAGATATGTGTGAGGATTTGAAGGGATCATATCTTGTAATAATGGGAAAGTAGTTGAGAGTGGTTGAGAGAATAGTGTATCTGCAATTATGAGATGGTTGTCTTCTTCATGTATATAAGAGAGTGCTCTCTCTTCATGAGGATTCAATTAGAGAATTAGAAAATTAGAAAATCAGGAGTTAGAATTCAATTAGGATTCAAGCTTGAGTTTTTGGAATTAGTCTTGTAATTAGGAGAAGGGGATTCTTAGCTTGTTATTCTTTCATGTTTTGTCGTTTGACTATTATAATATGATTTGAGATTGATATATTGTGTGAGCTCATGTATGTCATTGTTGTTAACTCTTCACATGTTGTATTTCCCTTATGCAATTTCATGCTTTCCTAGTTAGCGTTTCAATGCTTTCTTAGATTAGTTTGATTTCAGCAACATAGATTAGATTAGATTAGTTCTACTTCAGTCCTGCATATACAATGCATGTGCTTCATCAGTTTACGTACCCCGGGTTGAAAATTAAATGGTTGGGCAAGTAATACAACGTTATTATAACGACATATATTTCGCCTAACATTTTGGCGCCATTGTCGGGGAAGCACAAGGGATTGAGGTATCAATTTCCTTTTATACAAGAGTGATAATCAGAGACCGGGTTAAGGGTCCCTACTTAGAAAGGAAGGGATTAGAAGGTCTTGTTCTCTGTAGATTTCAATTGTTTCTGCAAGTGTGATAGTCAGAGACTGGGTTAAGGGTCCCTACTTAGAAAGGAAGGGATTAGAAGGTTCTGTTCTCTGTAGATTTCAATTGTTTTTGCAAGTGTGCTAGTCAGAGACTGGGTTAAGGGTCCCTACTTAGAAAGGAAGGGATTAGAAGGTCATGTTCTCTGTAAATTTCAATTGTTTCTACAAGTGTGCTAGTCAGAGACTGGGTTAAGGGTCCCTACTTAGAAAGGAAGGGATTAGAAGGTCCTGTTCTCTGTAGATTTCAAATTGTTTCCGCAAGTGTGCTAGTCAGAGACTGGGTCAAGGATTCCTTCTTAGAAAGGAAGGAACTAAAGGGTCATGTTCTCTGTTAGGAGATAGATAGCCTTCAATGTGTGTCAATCATTTCAATTAGCAATGGGTTCTCGCAACTGTGAAGAGTGTTTTTTTTGTGTTTCAGCAAGAGTGGTTTGTTTCAAGAGTGTTTCAGCAAGTGTGATTTTCAGATTTTCATTTTGATTTGCATGCTGTAAGAATCCCTTATTATTTTTAACATGGTTTAACTATGAGTATAAGCTTGGAACAACTCACTCAGATCCTTGTGGAAGTCGGGATTTCCTCTTCTCAGGAAGAGAAGATCTTGATAGCAGTTGAGAGCTTAATTACTCCTCCAGAAACAGACAATGAATCAACACATGAAGAATGCGAACAAGAGGAGGAGGAGGACAATGAGGAGCTGCAGCATGATCTGAGCGAGACAAATTATGCCTACGAGAGCCTCATCGAACAATGGTTTCAAGTAGGTACCAAGTTAAAGTCATTTAGTTTTTCTTTCTCTTTTGATAATTTAGAGTTTCAGCAGTTTTCCAATTATCTTTTGTATATTCATGTATATTCCCGATTATCATTTGTGAAATTGGAAGAGAACATATGCATACTACTATTAAGTGAATGGATTCACTGGAAATTTGATTACACGTAACTGCTTTCTAATTTCTAATTAGTATAGAATAGGTAGGCTTTTATTTTCAGTTTTTACTTTTATTTTCCGTGTTTTTTTCTTAGGAATAAGTATGCTCTCCTCCGCGCTTCGTGCGACCGCGAGGATCAGAAAGTAGGGATGATTAATAATGTTTTTAGGAAGTATAATGATGCTTAAATGCTCCATTTGCAAAAAGAAAACAATTAAGAATAAACATGTGATGCTGGAACAGTAGCTGAAACAACAGCTGAAACAGCGTCACTATTCCACTTCCGTTTTTTTTTATTATTATAAATTTGCAAAATAAATTTTTTAAAGGTTTTATTTTATTTTCTAAAAACACAAAACGAAATAAATGGTCTGTCGCTATATGCTGAAACACTGTCACTATATGCTAAAACAATGGCTGCAATAATCAAATTATGTCTTTTCGACCTGAGTTATTATTGATTTGTGTGGTAGAAACTCCGTGCTTTTTCCTTCGTCGCTCATCCTATCAATGCCTAAAAATTAACTCTGCAAACAAAACAATAAATAGTTCAAAAATTTATGTTTGCAATTAAAACTGTTTTGAGAATAATGCACATAAAAGGAAAATTTTAATTAAAAACTCATAAGAACATGATAGGTATCTAGTTATTGAATGAATTTGCATCACTTAGCTTGGCTTAAACCCTGGAATTTCAACTTGCAAAAACAATAAACATGAGACTATCAAACAATTTTTTGTAATGGACTGCTTCCTGATAAATCTGATGATGAAGTTGTAAATTTCCGCATCTTTACTTATCGAGATAGAAATACCGAGGGATTTGAATCTTCACAAACTTATGAAGATGGGGAAGAATCTATATCTTGTGGAGAGGATGACATTTTGCAAGTGAGGCTATGAGATTGTATGCTGGAATTCTGGAAAAATAAAAGCTGGCGATTTTCATGTTATATACGAAAGGACATTTGCAATGAAGTTAAATATAAATGAGCCAGGTTTTACATCAATTAAGGAGCTAGTGAACTGTTGGTCGAATATCACTTTATTACTGGACCAGAAGATTGGCATTGTCTTCCTCCAGCCATCTGTTGAGAGTAAGCGCATTGTGAAGACAGTTTGCACATGATTACGTGAAACTGTTTTCTCTTGAGCAGTTTTCCTGATGGCATGGATGTTTACAATTTTCTGCAGTCTCTTAATCAATCTTATTTTGGAAACTTGGGGTAGAATTCTGAAAAATATGGACTGGTGACATATCAGATAACTGCCCACCTGTAATAGATAAATGATATCGAGATTAATATGATCCGTCCTTATCTTTTGGTATTTTCTTTCCCGGATTTTCTTTGAGATTGTTATTTTTTCTAACATCCTTGAGTTATTGACGGGATGTTGGGAGACTAAATCACATGCAGGCTTGTGTTGTGTAACAATCACGTAGCGGATAAGAATGGCAAAAATTTCAGTTATGGGGATACATGTCGGTTTGCTAGAGCTTTCCCTTTCTATAACTGCTACGACTATTCCTGTCACTCTTGCTTCAGAACCGCTACCACCAATTATTGTGGATTTCTACCATGCACCAATTTTTGTGGTTCCATTAAGAGAAGCGATTGATCGTTATCTGCTTACTGTCTCAGAATCTATCAGAATAACAAAAAGTGATAGCACTGGTCCCATGGCCCCATCTATTGTACATCTGCTACCGCTCGCTTTTTAGCATTGTGTCTTTCAGTGGATGCAAAGCTTATTCATCCGTTGAAAGTAGATACTCTACATGTTATTGATGGTATAAGAATGCAGATTCTTAAAGAAAACCATGGTCCTAGAGTAGCCTTGATATTCTTTGGGCTTAAAGATGGTAGACATATTCTACACGCAAGTGACTTTCGAGCTTGTGAAGAAATGCAGAGCTATCCTATTTTGAGAAATGCGTGGCACCACATGTCGGGTCCTTTTAATTTGGACGAATGGAAGACTGGGCCTTTTTGCCTACAGATCTACCACAACCCACTGTGATGGTAGAATATAATATATATAGGGACGCTGGTAAGAGCTCCGACAACAATGGGCTTTTCAATATCGTTGTTCAGAGTGAACACGAGCACGATGCTTGTGAGGCATTTGCGTGTGTGTGATGCATATATTTACATTAGAGGGGAGTATGTGAATGAGAGGAAAGCCTTACAGAATGCTCTCAATGAAGCATATGCAGCAGGATTCTTAAGCAAAAATGCTTGTGGTTCAGATTATGATTTTGATGTTACAAGGAGCAGCCCCACCTCATGCAACATGCCAACCGACAGCAGTCATGGTTCAGTTTTCCTAACCCACAACAACGGTATCGTGCCTCTGAGATGCCACCTTGCAGCGCTGCAATTGCCTCTTGACCTGGGTCATTTTACAATAACAATCCTCCATTATTATTGACCACAACCCTGCGGCTACTAGGTACTTATTGTTTGATTGTTGGGCAATGAATGGTAACGAAAACAATCGAGCCACCAAGCACCGATACTTTATCTTCCATGCAAATATTATTTGAGGGCAGTCAGTACTTAAGCCTCTTAACGGCCCTTGCATAAAGGCCTGGTGGGCCTCCACATTTGCGCATAATTGGAGTATATGATCCTGAATCTGTAAAACAACATCCCCAGATCGAGATCTAGACGACCACTACTTATTGGGTAAGTGGTAGATCATGAATTAGTTCCTTATGCTCGTAATCGATTTGAAACAATATGTTTGCGTCGAACGATGAATTATTCGCAGTCAATTATGTTTATTAAGCAGATCCTCTAGCTTCATATCCAGTTGAAGAACTGACCTCGACCCAGTGCCAAAGTAAAATCCAGAAGCAAAGGTCAAGGCAAAGGTGTTATGCTTGTATTTAGAGTTCCTATTGATTTAGCATCAATATTTTCTTTTGCACCTGTCTTTGCACCAACATCTAGGTACTTCCGGCGGGCTTTTCAATTTGGTTTCTTGCACCTAAATCATTATGAATCACCTGGCTTCTTACTATCACCACCGAGCACTAGGCCACCTTGATTGGAAATTTCCTTCCGCAGGAGGGCACCATGGTTGCTTTGACCTAGATTGTCCAGGGTTTGTGTTGGTCGCACGCCACGCCTCTCCTGGTGAACATGTGCAGGAGGTATTAGTATATGGAGGGACTCAGTCTGAAATTCTCGTAAATCTTGAGCTCCAAGTGATGCAAAACGAAGGCTTAGTATGGGCTTTAATCATCGACAAACGACTTATAGGTTATTAGCCGGCCTCATTGTTCGGTCCTCTCCATCAAGGCGTTGGTGTGGTGGATATTGGAGGCGAAGGTGGGTTGACCTATTACTATCCCTGTAATCATATCTATTCTGAAATGAAGAGGCCACCCAGATCATTCATGCACTCACACCCTTAGTACGCGGAATGCACACAAATTTTCTCTGAGAGTAACGATTCTCATGTACTGCACTCAGCTATCATCACGTTGACCTAAATCAAATCCATACCATATAAGAATTTAAATATGGTGGGTGTCAAATCAGAGTGTGGAAGAGAGAGGATTGGTGTTGAGTTACGTTCAACCCTTGTATAATTGCAGCATGCACGTCATGTAGAAAATGAGTCTTCGATGATAGAGTAGAAAGCCAAGTTATTATTTATCTTTCTATTTTCTACTATTAGATATTGGTTCAAATTGTGCTAGATTAACAAATTTTTGTATTCTTATGATACATGGCATATTTTGGACGAGAACAGGAGAACAAATTATTATCATGTTCCTCTACAGAAAAATAATCTACTTTAGATGCGTTCCAGGCGATCATTTATGATCTTTTGCAGGATGCAGACAGCCGAGAAGCACAAAACTGGAGTCACTTTTGGTTTCTCATGAGTGCACCTTTGTGATCAAGCATGGAGGTGAGCAGGTTACAAAGAGATGAATTGAGTGCGCAAGAGGAAGTTGCTGCAACTGTATGACATTATTCTCAATATACACATAGATTCTTTCCCACAAGATATACCAGCATCTT
>ML829370.1:29091-43130 GCA_009831015.1 Picea engelmannii | reverse complement strand
CTCACATTGTTCCACATCTTTATGTTTTTTTTTTCATTCCATGCATGGTTTTCAATTTAACTCAAATACGGGAAACGACTTTTGATTTTGCTACACTATTAATTCAAGATTCGGGAAATTTTCTAATACAATATAAAAAGAAGAAACCAATCCTTAAAACTTTCCTCCTCCATGACTGTACCAGTTACGAGACAACCCAACATTGAAGCTGATCTCACAAATCAGACTAGTATTTCCTTAAGTATTTTCAACTCTATTTTAAAAACTGCCACCACCCGAGTTGAACTTGAATGTTCATGGGCGACCATTGAGCAGGACATCAGTGTCCAGGAACATTTGGAAGCTAGACAAAGACTGCTCAGGCATCAAACTTAGCTCCTTTTTCTTTAAAGAGTTGCTTTCTTCTTCTTTGTATCATAGACCCTCTTTTCATATGCCTATACTTTATACTCCCAGCCTTGAGTATAAACTCTGGAACAACATATTTTTGGTGTCGTTGTTGGGGAACGGAGAGATAAAATTATTTTCCCTGGGAAAACGACATTTATAAGTTTCCCTCTTTGATAGTGAACAAAGAGTGAACACATTTTAAAGGCCCAGTTATTATTCACTTGGCGACTCCACGTTTAAGTAAGCTAGCATCCAGTCGAAGGAACACTAGACAAAACCCAGATGCTAAGCATACCAAGCCTATTTCCGATGCCGAAAAAATACTAAAAACAAGGTTTCACTAAGAAAACTACTACGACCTACCAGCCTAAACACACACAGCCTAAGGCTAAGTTTCCACTTGAAATGATAAATTCACAATAAGTTTCCATCCAAACCCTCTCCGGAGAAATGTTGTCTAAGGTAGTTGAAGTCGAGACCACAAACCCGAATTTAGTGTTCCCAGAAATCAAATCTGAGTCTCATCCAACTACCTCCTGCGTAAGCGAAGGTGTGAAGCCCTCAGTAAAACTCACATCGATTGATATCCCACCAACCCCTCAGTTAGATTTCCCAACCTCACAAAGTCTCGAAGAGCATACCATATATTCAGATTTCACACTCGCGGGTTCTCCCATTTACGTCTCTTGCAAATAAGAGGAACTGAGCCCTCGTATCCCGTTCCCCCCTTTCTCAGTTTTCTCGTCTCCTGAAGAAGCTAAGGGATCGCTATACGTCTTCCAAAACCCTCTTTATAATCTACCAATTAACTCCCCTAGGATATCTATGGCTGTTGCAGGAGGAGGAGGGGGAGGCCAATGGAAACCCCCACCTCCCAAGATTTTCACCAAAGTAGCTACTAGAGACGCCCCTTTGTTTCTCCCAGTACCCCTTCACGATTTACCCGAGAACTATATGAAAAACCTACCTAGGTTTACCATGGAAGGAGACCTAACTGCAGCTAAACATATCAACTTCTTTGACCAATTCGCAGATATCCTCAGTCTCGAACACGAAGACGTGTATTCACGATTATTTGTACAAACTTTCGAAGGGCAGGTGGAAACTTGGTTTCGAGTTTTGCCCTCAGGTTCGATATTATCTTATGACGCGTTAGAAAACTCTTTTCTCAGACAATGGGGGGAAAGAAAGGACCACTTATACTATGTAACTGGGTTTGGGGCATTAAGGAAGAAAAATTCTGAAACGGTTATTGAATTTATCCAGATATTTAATAAATTATATAACAAGATCCCAATTGAAGTTAAACCTTCTTCGCCCGTAGCAAAGTTAACCTTTGCAGGAGCTTTTGATCCTGATTTCGCACTATTATTGAGAGAAAGGAGAGCATCCGACCTTACCCAAATGCAAGACGATGCCGTAGAGATTGATTCAAATATGATGGCCTCTGGAAAATTAAAAGCAAAAGTGGAAACACGAAACAAAGAGATTAAACATTTTAGGGAACAGGCAGGACCCTCAGTGTTTGGGAGATCTTCAGATGATAAAATGGATGATATGGCCAGGATAATAAAAGAGCTATCAAATAAAATTTCAAGGATGGAGCTAGATCAATCTAAAGCAGATCAATTCGTTAGGAGAGATTTCAGAAGAAACTCTAATCCTCATATACAACAAAGATAGATTAAAAATGAAGACCACAAGGTTCAAACCCTTTAAAAAATGAAAATTTTATAGGAGGGAATGACATACAAGAATTTGAAGATCTAGAAGGAGATATGAACAATTTAGGCGACGATTGTTTACAACACCATTTGACTAAGGAATATTATGAGAGGTCTCTAGACACTAAACAACGATCTAATAAGGATAGCAACATAAACGATACTGATGATTCTGCCTATCAAGTATTAGTTGATAGCATAATGGCCGAGCTCCAACATAAGTACAATCTAAGGCCCAAAAATAAAAGCTTAGCGACCACTTCACCAAAGAAAATCCTGCCAAGAGGCAAAATATACGAGCTCGCTCCAAAGGACGTCAAGATACCCAACACCCAAATAAAAGGAGTTGATCCACAAAATGTCAAACCAAAGGCAGCTGAGACCCAAGATCGGAAAACCAGGATAGCTGAAACACAAACATCAGAAGCAAAAATAACTAAAAACAAAGCAATGCAAACGAATAGGCCGGAAAGGAAGGAGACTGAAGTGCCAGTCAGAGAAACCGAAAAAACCATAGGGGATTTTAGTCTAGAAAATGAGATTAACAAAATTAAAATACCGATACCTCTGGTCGAACTAGCCAAGAATCCCGTTTACCAAAAACAAATTACCAAAATGATGAGTTTTTCAGATATGGGAAGTCAATATGAAGTTATAAATTTGGAAGATGATAAGCCCAATATAATTTTTGGTCTGCATTATGCGGGGTCCGGAGATACCATTGCTCCTTTCTTCATTACACTAAATGTGCATGATCGACTGCTACATAAATGCATGTTGGATTCTGGAGCCTCGCATAACATGATGCCCAAGTCCATTATGGATAAACTAGGCCTTGAAATTACCAGGCCATATGGAGACCTGTATTCGTTTGATTCGAGAAAGGTTAAATGTGTAGGCATGATCAAATACTTGGTAGTAAATCTTGTACAGATCCCAGTAAAAAGTATTCTGATGGATGTGGTTATTGCTGACATACCTCTGAAGTATGGTATGCTATTATCCAGGTCTTGGGGTGCTAAGCTCGGAGGATCCCTCCAGCTAGACATGACATACGCCACGATTCCCATTTTTGGAGGACATTTCACCCGATTATACTGGGAAACGCAGTTGGCATACACGGTAAGTGATCCACATAGTCCTAACAATTACCCTGTTTATATCGCTAATCAAGATTTTGAAAATTGTATTTTATCAATTGATGACGATATAGATGAATGTGTTGAGGATCTCACAGAAAAAAAAAATCAAACAAAAAGGGTAAAAGAAAGTGTATATAGTACCGGAACCTGGAAAATGTATTTCGATGGTGAATCATCATGCGAAGGAGCAGACGCAGGTGTACTCTTTGTAGCACCTAGAGATGATTTTGTCATCCCTTTCTCTTATAGACTACAGTGGGACATAGACTACACAAATAATGTGTGCGAGTACGAGGCCCTGGTTTTGGGATTAGAAGCCGCGAGAAAATTAAACATAACAAATTTGGAAGTCTATGGAGATGCAGAATTAATTGTCAAACAATTAAATCGACAGTATCTGGTCAAGCACCCGAGATTGAGATCTTATAGAAACTGCGTCTGGGATTTAATGGAAAAAAATTCTCATCAGTTAATGTCCATTACATTCCTCGTACAGAAAATACACAAGCTAATTCGTTAGCCAAAGCACCCTCAAATTTTGCACCCTCTGCAGATTTAAAACTTATCACATAGAGACGAGGCACATACCTTCCATACCAAACAATATACAACACTGGCAGGTCTTCGAAGATGATGAACAGATCAAAAAATTCCTCAAAATGGTGGAATACTTCGTCGAAACGCACATTGACCAAGAAAACCAAAATGACCATACTTGGATTATGCAAGAGGGGGGAAATCCTCAAGAGTTCCAAGACAAGATCGTGAATCATCGCTTGTTAGTGCTAAAAAATAATCAAATCCCTAAAGGTCTAATTCCCCTAGAAATATTATTTGACCATATTGATATACCATTGAAGTCTACATTGCAGCCTCAACCAGAGGAAGTCGAAGATTGCGATATAGGCACCAAGGAAGAGCCTAAAATAGTAAAAATATCAATATATCTTCCTCCCGAGATGAAAGGTAGATATGTGGATTTACTCGAGAAATATAAAGACGTATTTTCTTGGTCTTACAATGAGCTGAGAACTTATGATACCACGGTGATCGAACACAAGATTCCCTTAAAGCCAGGCGTTAAGCCTTTTAGACATAAGCTTAGGCAAATAAATCCCATATTATCGCCTGTGGTCGAAAGGGAAGTAAAGAAACTCCTGGATGCCAAAATAATTGTACCACTCAGGAACTCTGAGTGGGTAGCCAACCTGGTCCCAGCCAGGAAGAAGAGCGGAGAAAACAGTCTGTGTGTAGATTTTAGAAATCTAAATAAATCATCTCTTAAAGACAATTACCCACTACCCAAAATGGACCATGTTTTAGAAAAAGTAGTCGGAGCGAATAGGATGTCCATGATCGACGGTTTTTCCAGTTACAATCAGATTACTGTCAACGAAGACGATAAAGAAAAAACAACCTTCACCACCCCTTGGGGTACATTTATTTATGATAAAATGCCTTTTGGTTTAATGAATGCAGGTACTACCTTCCAGCGGGTTATGGATATCGCCTTCGTTGATGAAAGAGATAAATTCGTGGTTATTTATCTCGATGATTTGGCCGTTTTTTCTAAATCTGATGAAGATCATCTGATACATCTCAAGCAAACGTTCGAGAAATGTCACAAATTCGGTTTGTCTTTAAATCCCAAAAAGTCTCACTTCGCAATGTAGGAAGGTAAGCTCTTGGGCCATATTGTATCTCGAGATGGGATTAAAATCGATCCTAAAAGGGTCAAAGATATCGACACTATAAATATTCCTAGAAATGTAAAAGAAATCCAATCATTTTTAGGGAAAATAATTTTTTTGAGGAGATTTATCCCGAACTTTGTTGAAATTGTGAAATTGATTACAGATATGCTCAAGAAGAACAACGAAGTTAAATGGACGGTCGAAGCTAAAGCATCGTTTGCGCACATCAAGAAAATTATAGGTGAAGCACATGTACTGGCAAGACCTGATTATCTCAAGGAATTTTTTATCTTCTCGGTTGCATCCAAACAGACAATCGTGATAGTACTCCTACAAAATAATGAAGAAGGTTTCGAGCAACCGATAACATTCTTCAGTAAAAGCCTCAGGGACGCATAATTGAAATATGACATAATGGAAAAGCAAGCATATGCTATGGTGAAGGCACTAAAGGATTTTAGAACCTACGTGTTACACTCCAAGATAATTGCATATGTACCCACCAGTTCCGTTAAGGATATTTTGGTCCAACTTGATAGCGACCGGAAGAGGGGTCGATGGCTTGCTAAGATTCAAGAATTCGATTTAGAGGTGAAACCGACAAAGCTTGTAAATGGACAAGGTTTGGCTAAGTTACTAGCCGAATCAAATTTCAGAGCGCTCGGTATAAATAATCTATAAGAGTGTGAAGGATGTCTGGATATAGACGAACTCGACGACCAAGTAGCTACAACCAGTATAGAAGAAATATTTACAACTTCGGTGTGTTAAAAAGATATAGTATCATATCTTGTAACTTTGAAATGCCCAAGTGATATGGATACATCCAAATCTAGAACGTTGAAATTGCATGCGGTGAAGTATTGTATTTCAGAAAGCCAATTGTATTGGAAACACCCTCTGGGTTTTCTATTGATTTGCCTAGTCGAATCGGAGACCGAAAAAGTCATAAATGAATTCCACAAAGGGGTGTGCAAAGGGCATCATGCGTGGAGAGCAACGACTTATAAAATCATGAGAGCGGGATATTATTGGCCCAAATTATTCGCGGATGTAAACGCCAAAGTCAGAGCCTGTGATTCATGCCAATTATTTGCAGGCAAGCAGAAGCTCCCAACACTACCTCTCATCCCGGTTAAAACAGAAACTTTGTTCCAAAAATGGGGGTTGGATTTTATAGGTGATATTAATCCACATTCTAGTGTGCAACACAAATGGATCTTGACCGCTATAGATTATTTCACCAAATGGGTAGAAGCTATTCCAATTAGAAAAGCCACATATTCAATGGTGATAGACTTCCTGGAAGAAAACATATTATCTAGATTTGGTTGTCCCCGAAAGATAGTTACAGATAATTCCCAGGCATTGAAATCTATGGCAATGATTAGATTTTTCCAAAAGTACAATATTATATTGGTTCACTCCATGACATACTACCCCCAAGGCAACGGGTTAGCATAATCGTCAAATAAAAGCTTAATTACCATAATTAAGAAGGTGTTGAATGAAAATAAAAACCCTGGCATCTACATTTGAAGTACACCCTATGGGAAAACCGGATAGGCACCAAGAAATCGATTGGCACTTCTCCATTCCAAATGGTTTATGACACTGACGTGGTATTACCCATAAACCTGGCTCTACCTGTGATGAATCTTTGGCAAGATGAAAAAGAAGAACCAAACCATGTCACAAGAAGAATAAATCAACTGATCAAAGTTCAGTAGAATAGGGATGAGGTTGACGAAAGGCTGGATAAATATCAAGACAACATGAAAGCATTTTTTGATCATAAGGCTAAAGACAGGGAATTCCTCCCTGGTGATTTGGTTTTGAAATGGGACGCTAGGAGGGAAGACTCAGCAAAACATGGTAAATTTGATCATATCTGGTATGGACCATTCAAAGTCACAACTTCTGAAGGGAAGAACTCTTTTCTGTTAGAAAATTTGGACGGTAAAACCCTCAACACCCCTATCAACGGGCGTTATCTGAAGCACTATATGCAATAAACATCTCCCAAATTTCCGCTATATATACCGGTTTGTGTTTTCTGTTTTTACAATTTTTCGGTAAGTTTTACTTTCATCGTAAATAAAACAGGTTAGTGATCTCCTAGGAATAGAGATATGAAATATTCAATACATCGAATCCCACAAATCTCAAAACCCTGATGCTCTTCATGTTGTCTTCTTGCAGGATTTTGGTCCGCACCATAAACATCAAGAAGAAGCAAACAAGTGGTTATGTATCGCAAATATGGTGCATCCCAAAACAGGTGATAAATAAATAAATTATTTAGATGTGAGCGAAATAGTAACTCAAAGGTATGAATTGTGTAGACTTCCTAAGAATATCACCTAGTGCAACAACGGTTTTATATGCATGAAGTTACTCGGCAGATGCATTATCTAAAAAAAATTGTTCAAAATGAATCACTAAGGCAAGACAAACAAGAACAATAGAAATAAAGTGAATTTAAAGAACTTTTCAATAGTTGGGCCTGTGTTACAATAACCACGATTATGAAGTTCCAAACCTTTTCTATCACCCTATCCAAATCTTGGGCTACTCCGTATGTTTCCCCATGGCCTTCATAAAAAAGGAGGGGTCGTACTTTGCCTCTAAAAGATGACAAACAAATCTTTTGAAAAGGGACAAGTCCTCGTGGTTCTTCAGACTACTACTGAACAAAAGTATGTATAATCTAGTCTTGACTCTCTTAGTTCTTTTAACAGGTTTCAAATGATGAATCTTGCTTAGAAGAAGATCCCTGGAAATGAAAAAAAACCCTTAAGATTTTTTGTAGACTAAGATGTTTTGAAGGTCAAAAGAAGACTTGTCCAGAGTAATCAAAGTGAGTTAATAGACCTTTGTTGCCAAAATTATTAACAGATATCATCCCTAATATGATTTATACAAATTGATTGCCCCCACTTCATGTATATAACGAAAGCATAAGACAGATGGTGAAAGGAAATTCACAATTGATTTCCCCCATCTAGTCCCAAAAAGAGATGATGAAAGGAAATTCATTAAATGATTTCCCTCATCTCAGCATTTAAATGTGAATCTACAAACTGAAGTGGTGAAAGGGAATTCAATGAAGGGAAGCAGAGAACTTCATCGAGGTATTGAACAGGATCGCTGGTAGTGAAGCAATGTCTAAGATATATGTAAGGCTATTATACATGAATTTCATTGAACTTTGGTAACCAGTTTTCTTTTCGACCAGATTTACATCCCAAGTGCACGCAGGACTCCATGTTTTAAGACATTGAAATTACTTTGACTTGATGTAAGAAGTATCTACAGAACCTGTTAGAATTCCTAAGTTTGTTTTGATTGTCTTAAACAGACCCAAAATCAGTTTCTAGAAAGGAGAAGTCATAGGAGAAACTAAGGTTGATATCAACAAATGATTAAGTTTTGGAAGATTTTAGAGATAAAGGCCAAACCTCTGATTCTATCTTTACCCTCTTTCTGAAAACATTTCATGAGATTTAAGTTATGACTCCATTTACCCAATAAAGGCATGTGGTCTACTATTCTTCTCATCCCACAGGGACACGAGATCCCTAGATGGAGCCTATGTTGAAACAAATTTTATTTTTCTTCTCTAAATCCAATCCTCATTTTTTCCTGATTATCGAGCCGCCCTTATTTCAAAGAGAAATCAAAAGGTCTTTCAACACTTTCAGTTTTCGGAGTTCTTCCGTTCACGAAGTATGTTTTTTAACAACAAATACTAAGTTTCGGTGTCGAAATCTCGTAAACGTGATGGTTTAAAAGGAATTTAACCGAGCTTAAAAGTAATGATTAAAAACGTTAATGGCTTTCCAAGCCTTCCACATGTCCTTTTTCAGTAATCTCAACTCAAAAGTCCCGACGTGTTGATCACGAAATACCTTTTTTAATCATGATTAATTAAGTTTTAAACACACTTAACAGATCGTTAATCAGTCGCAATTCGGGAAACCAAAGAGTCGATCCTGAGTCTCCTTAAACCCTGATTCACGAAGTCGCGAAGTTCTTAAAAGCTAATGCTATGTTTATTAAGAAGTAAGAAGGATTAATGAAAATAAATCCCATTGTGATTTCGCGATTCAGTATTTCTTGCGTTAAAGAGCCGTCAGAGTGTCGATACTCCAGTCCACGAAAAGTAAAAATTAACCTCTAATCACAATTAATTAAAGGGTTAAAACAAGTGGTTAGCACCTAAATACATCCCGTCGTGGTTTCACGATTCAGGATTCACTTGTATCATACCTCTTGGGGACACGATGTTCGAAATTCCGAAACACGAAATCCCAAAAGAATTAAGCGCTTAAACACATATTATTTTAACTTTAAAATGGGATTAAGGATTGTTAAATAACCTTTCGTGTTTCGCCATTCGGGATTTCTTGATGACACTCCTTTTGAAATCCCAGTTTTGAATCACCGATATGTGGCAATATCTATAACAGATTAATGAAGATATTTTAAACATAGAGTGCGTATCTCCAGGCGTACCATCTCCATTAGAGTATTTAATTTTTTCGGTACGATAAATTTAAGGCAAGTTAAAGGTAAATAAAGGTCTGTTATTTCAAATTTCATTCTCGCTTTCAGACTAGGAGTGAGTTATATTCAGAAGAAATCATGCATTTCTTATTTGCAATAGGTTTTCATTTAGCACAAACACCATGGCACCCAAAAAAGCGCCTAAGAAGAGTGAAGAAGCAGGTGGAAGCTCAAATCCGAATGTATATGTGGTATCAGACACTATGCCACATGTTGTGGATTCAATCAAATATTTGAGGCAAAATTTGAAGAGTTTGGACTATGAGATTAGGAATTGCCCCGACGATTTCGGGAATGAAAGGACTGAAAATAAACTCAGAGACATAGCAGAGTCTGAGCTGCACAAAATAGCCGCATGCCTCACACAAAATAGACTCACGCCATATAATGACATGGTATGTTGGGCTTTAGAGAAAATCGATGTTCCAACAAGGAGCATTCAAAACAGCCAAGGGGTCGTCGTCGTCTCGTTCAGACATAAGCACATCCAAGTAATGTACAAACTTCCCCCTACTTCTAAATACATTTATAATGTCGAATTCATAGCGGAATTTCAAAGAAAGGAGTGCACAAAATTCGATCAAACATATCCAAATATAATCAAAGACTGGTAGGGAATTCCAACAAGATTTAGAGCCGATACCCACGGCAGCTATGCCACAACTTCATTAAACGAATACATGGTTTATATAGCCCTGATGCTATGTAGACTATTCGGGAGGAAAATCCCTACCCATTTCCCGGCAGAATGGGTGCCACTTCTACACAAAGTAGCCAAGGGTTTCAGCTTCAACTAGGGGAAAATTTTATCTAACAATCTAGCTAGTGAAGTTGCGGAGTACCAAACAACAAAATAAAAAGGCCGACTTGCAAATTTTTACATGTCTTCCTATATTATGGATGCGGTTTTTTACATGACTACATTCCCTTTGATGAGCTAGATCTGGAACCCGACCTGTGAGGAGCCCATTCATGTTTATCATTCTAAGTTATGGGAGAAAAATGCTAAAGATGTCTTTTAAAAAATCCGCCACTACGTAGTGATACCTCTGCACCAAATCTTGTATGTCTATGCACCCCCTCGTATTTCAGAGAAAATCGTGGATAATATCAGGGCGATCATAGATTGGTTTACTGAAGAGGGTTTTTCCTATGTCAGGGTTTTTGGGTGCTCGATTCCTCCTCTCTGAAAACAAGGCTGAAGCAAAAAAATCAAATGATAGCTCAGTTGTAGGACCAAATAAGGCACACATAAAACAATATTCGAGAGGAGGTAAACCAAAGAGTTGAAAATGCCAAGACTGTTGACAAACATGAAATGCAATTGTTGAAATCTAGTTTAGTTGAAGCAAACAAGTAGATGCAAATAAGTCAAGTATAGGTTATTCGGAAGGAGGAATCAGTGAGAAAGCTACAGGTTGATTTGAAGTCTATTGAAGGAAAAGTTGTGAATATAAAATCATTTCAAGCCCAAGCACTAGAGGTGCATGAGAAACTTCAAGCAGAACAACAAAACATGCTTTCTAAGATAGAAATCGTTCAAAACTATTTCCTAGAAATAAGCCACTCGTTGGATAACATTGCTTTCAAGGAGAAAGAGGCTACAACATCTCGCGCTTCTTTTCAAAAGACAGTAGCATTTTCGGCTAGAGAGGAAGTACCAACAATCCCGAAGCTGACTGTAGAAGAAAAAATCAAGGGAGATATCATATTAAAAACATGGGAGACCAATATTGTCGAGAGCAGGAAAATGGCGAGAGAAGTTAAGAAAGAATGTGAAGAAGTGTTTGATCATCTAGATACAAAAACACTAGGCATTGGTGAAGGTGATTGTCCTGGGCTATTAGGACAGATAAACATTGTGAGGCATCAACTGCATATCAAGGAGAGATGGAATGAAGCCCAGCTTGAGATCTCACAATTGAAGCAGCTTAATATCGCCCAAATGGATAAGTGGCTAATAAAGACAAATCTACAGTTGCAGTCGACAAAGTTTGAAAAGGTAAAGATTAAAGACAGGCTACCCCAAATTCAGAGAAAGTTGTATGTGTTTGAAGCAAAGGATACGATAGAACCTTCCAGAATTTTGGCGCAGTTTCTTGGCAGGTGTGTCGAGTGTGTTAGGCCGAGCGAAGGAAGTGCTTCAAAGAAATGATGAAATAACACATGTATGCTCGTTTTTGTCCAACTGTTAGAAAAGAAAAAGTGACCGAGCAAAACAGTTCAAATTCCATATTCTGTAACCATTAGCACGGAGGAGATTAAGAGACTACCAACCGTCTAGGGTTGATAATTTTCTTGTATAAATACAATTTTGAAAGTGATACCAAAGGCTTTTTTTGGGCCGATTGTAGTAGAAAAGTTCTTCATTTTTCCAAAATTAATACAAATGCAAGTTGGAGATTCCAAACCTCGTCAAGTTTTGAGTTATTTGTTCTTCTATTATTTCATATTTAGCATCATTTCTTATGTATCTTTGATGAATTCTTAGCTGCAATTTAGTACAACCTCTACTGTGGTGATTGAATTTTGTAGTGATCTAATCGTTTATAGTTTTTCCTCTATATCGTCTATCAACACTTACAATACCTGTGAATGACTTAGACTATTATATATGATGCTTCATTAAAGTTTTTCCCTTATCTTCTTCTTCCTCTGTCATAGTGTGAGATTCTTCCTTGATCGAAGCCTCACATTATTCCACAACATTATGTTTTTTTTTTCATTCCATGCATGGTTTTCAGTTTAACTCAAATACGGGAAACAACCTTTGTTTTTTCTACACTATTAATTCAAGATTCGGGAAATTTTCTCATACAATCTAAAAAGAAGCAACCAATCCTTAAAACTTTCCTCCTCCATGACTGTACCAGTTAGGAGATAGCCCAACATTGAACCCGGTCTCACAGATCAGACCAGTATCGCCTTAAGTCTTTTCAACACTATTTTAAAAATTGCCACCACCCGGGTTGAACTTGAACGTTCATGGGCAGCCATTGAGCGGGACATCAATGTCCAAGAACATTTGGAAGCTAGACAAAGACTGCTCAGGCATCAACCTTAGCTCCTTTTCCTTTAAAGAGTTATTTTCTTCTTCTTTGTATCATAGACCCTCTTTTCATATGCCTATACTTTATACTCCCAAAAACTCTGGAACAACAGTGCCAACACACACCATCAAGTTTTTTAGGGCAAATTCAAAGCTATGTGCTGGTCAATTTTCAGGATTAAAATTATTGTTTTGAAGGTGGAAGAAGAGAATGAAAAAGGGAAACAGGTGGAGGGATCTTCCAACTCATTTGGGATTAACACCAACCCTATTGTGGTGGATAATGATTCTCAACAACCAGAGGCATCAAAGGATGAGGATAGGAATATAGAGCTAGTTATGGAGGTGGCAGAGGAGAAGGTGTGAGCTAGTCTTGGAGGTGGCAGAGGAGGAAGATACACCTTCTCCAATTGATGAATAACTGGTTTGAGAATGTTTTTGTTTTTCATACTTCTTGTTATCATGAAAAACCATAGAATTTTATTCAAGTTATCTTTTTTTGTGTTCTTCCTATGTGAGAAAAACTCACTTATGAATAAGACTACGATGATAATACATGGTTGGAATTTGGTTTCCTCTAAAGGTAGGTCCCATCCAGGATCACTTATGTAAATCCATATTTTTTGTATATAATAGAAAGATGACTGGTGTGTTTTTAGATTTAAAAAAAAAAAAAAACAGTTAAACCCAAAAAATATTGCTTTTCCTTAAAGAAAATCACATTTTTGTCTTTATATTTCTATGTTTTCATTCTTAATGATTAATATCAACCGTTTTTTCTCAGTATTTATCCACTTGTGGATTGTTTTCTATTGTCCCTACACCAAGTTAAAAACAAATTTGCAACAAAAAAAAACAAGAAACCACCACAGAGTTAGGAGTTAGAGTTGAATATGGATTTCCAACCCTATTCTTTCACTAGGGTGTATGACCTACTCCAAACAATGAAATCTCTACAATCTTGGAGTTTCCCCAACTATGACACTAAAAAGTGATGGGCTCTAGTAATTCTTGGGATTGATGAGCCTAAGATATTTTGGAACTTACTTTTATTGACTCGAGAGTGTAAAGATTTTAAAATGTTGGCATTGTATATGCAATCACAATGATTCCCCACTATGGAGATGCTAAATCAATCAATGGGGTGGTGAGTTAATGGTTTCTTAAAATGACCACTCTAATGGTTGAGATATAAATTAGCTAATATAAGACTTCCTAGATAACTTTGTTTAATGTAACCTATAGGGATATGATTCTTGGCTTTGTCAAGTTATTTTAGCAAGGTTAAAATCCATAGAAATAAATCCAAGACCTCCTAGGAAAATTTGTTGAATGTAACTCACATGGATATGATTCCTGGCTTCATTGAGTCTGCCAATGAGATTAAAACCCACTAATCTAAGATCCTTCTTGCAACTTTATTGAGTGTAACCCCAAATGAGTCCAACAACTCTGTGGCTTTTCCAATATG
>ML829369.1:50150-70858 GCA_009831015.1 Picea engelmannii | reverse complement strand
AAGCAAAAGATAATACTTGTTCTTTAATCTTGGGAGACCATTGTTCAACGATCCAAGTTTCCACAACTTTTGGACTAGGCTAGAGGCTTGTAAACTTTCCTATCAAAGCATGTTTAGACAAAATGAGGGCTTTTTGGTTCTAGAGATGGAAGATCTAGCCGAGGAATGACTTCCAATTGTTTTACAAATCTCCTTTGTTGACATTGATTTCTTTTATGTGAGTATAGAGACTAAACCAAGGAGAAAAAATCCTCCATTTCCAAACTATTGACATCTCCCATCTTAGAACAACTTGGATGGTGACAAAGTTTAATAGTTTTGGTCTACTAAAACCTTGTGCCCTTGAATACTCAACAAGAGACATGGCTTTGCAGTGCTCACGGTAATGGCTTTGCTCCAACTTAGGCGAATGATAGAGTATCTTTAGCAATTCCCTGTGCCCCTAAATGTAAGAGATGACAATTTGATGCACAACCTTTGCAATGGTTGGTGTTGCCTTGCGGTTCAGGTGGTGGCAGTGTGATCCACGACTTATATAATGGTCAGATTTGGCCCACAATTCGGGTGGTGGCTAGGGTTAACCCTAGTCCCGGAGGAGATTGCCCTTATGCTCGAACTTCTTTTCTTCTTTTGACACCTGATTTGAGTCTCAAAGTATTTTACATTCAATTATTGAATCCGAAAAACATAATTTGTTTTTTGAATGTTTTTATCTTTTTAATTTTTTTTAAATTATGTGTAAATGTTTTTTAGTTAAAAAAAATTAAAATGTCTTTTTTGAAAAAATGTGTTCACTTCTTATTAGATTAGAATTTTTGAATAGAATATTTCCATCATCAACGAGAATTAAAAAAAATATGTTTAAAAACTATACCTTGGGATTCTTATGTGCTATTGTAATATTTCCTATGCGTAAATGCTTAATGAATTCATCAAGTGATCCATTATATATTTGAACAAGTTGTTCTTTGTCATTTGTGTTAATCATCCCATCGAGTAATCGATTTGCAAGTTTTCTATTTCATTGTCCTTTAACATAGTTACTAACTTGATGAGAACCCTCCAAAGTTCTCATTTTTTTAGAGGTCACATTTAATTGTTATTTTTATACCCATTTCAAAAATGAGTGTTATCGATGGAACCTTTTTTTTGGGGGTTAAAATTACCACATTTCGTTACTATGACCTTAATAGCATCGTAATATTACGTTAAAATCAACTCCAGAATCGAAAAGTGATGCTACCAACCACACCATTTTTTTAGAGGTTAAAATTACACCTTCTTTGAAACCATGGACTCAATAGCTGGTATCGTTGCAACCAAAATCTTAAAATCAACCTTTAAATTGAAAAAGTGGTGCTCTTAGTAGCTCCCCACTTTTTTTGAAACTAAAAATTATATTTTTTTGAAATAATGACTTTGATAATTAATGTATTTGCAACCAAAATTGTGAAATCAACTCACATTGAAAAGAATGGCTATCAGTAGTACCCTCTTTTTTTAGTGCGAAGAAAAAAAGAAAAAAATCTTATAAATATATATATATTTTAAATAAACATTAAATTAGAAAAAATAAACACCTTCACACTCTCATTTTAATTGCCCCAATAAATATAAAATAAAATAAAACAAAGTTAAGAAAACAATTTGAAAAAACCAATTAATTAATTTTTTTTTAATAAAAATTTAAAATTTAAAAATAACAAATTAAAATTAAAATTTATTTTTTTTAAAAACATTTTTTTACCCAAAAAAAAATATAAAAAAACAAATTAAAAAATGAAAAAACATAAGAAAAATTATTTAAAAAAAAAAATGGAAAATATTGGTGGGGTGGGGGGGCTAGGGTGATTCTTGGAATTTCCTACCGTGTTAGGCTCGTTGTCGATTTTCTTTTCTTTTTTCCTTCTGTATATTTATATTTTTAATTTTTTTTCACGGTTTAAAAAATATTGCATTTTTAAGCCTAGGAAAAAAGAGGGTGCTATTGATCGCTGCTACAACGTTATTTGCCACCCTAGCTGTAACACTCCCATTTATAATCCCCATTTTATCGATGTGTAATTAAATACGATGTATGGTCGCAGACATGATTATGTAGTTTGTAAACATTATATATGATTGAAATAATAAAATAAATGTGACGCTGGATCCAAGTGGACACTGGCATTGTAATTGGGGGCTAAGTTTCCACAAGAGAGGGGAATGTCCAGGAATGTCTAAGAAAGTGGTCCAACGGGGGGTGGACAGAGTATTCATGGATATTAATTCCAACCTACTTTCCTAAAAATATTACTTTGAGTAAACCTTTCTAATTTCCTTTTGAGTGTATGAGAGCCTAATCATTAAACACATGTAAGAGGGGTTTGTGGGGAAAGTCACATCTCATAGTTATGAGAGCATGTGGACTAAGTACAATCAACGTTAGGAAATTTGAGTTAACTCTCATGGGTAAAAGAGAAATTTGAGTGGCCATTTTGGGCAGTTTTTGCATGCAATTTTTGGAGCAGCAAGGGAGTGGAGAGCGTTGGAGTTTGAGGCAACCATAGTGGGTTATGTGGGAAGCTTGTTGGAGCTGTTTTTGCATTAATAAAAAGGCTGTTAGGCCGGTAGAGAGGGATATTTTTTGTGTGAGATATTTCCCTTGAACAATGGGTTGTTTTGTTAGTTTTCTTGGGGGCAACTAGCATCCCTAGAGTCCCCAATATTAGAGATTCTTAGCCAACCTTGTCTTGGAGCCCTGGAGGGAAGAGGGAAGGCTTGAAGGACCATGTGCAATGAAGGGGGATCCCAATTCCTTGGGTTGCATAGGTTGAGGGGAAGAGAGCTTGATGATTGGGAGAGCTATTAGAAAACTAGTTGGTCCTGGGAGTGAATTGGGTTGTGAGAGAGACACTATTTTTTATGGAATCATAGCCTCAACTTGGGGGTGATTTTCTACTAATATTTGGAACAAAAAATATATAGTTTGGAGGAACGTCCGTCCCATGCATCTAGTTGCTCATTCGCTGTTCAAAAGATAAGTGTTTTTAACTTTGCTTACCAATTTTATTCATGGGTTTTTATTGCTATGCATGAACTTTAAATTTACAACAATTCATATGCTGATTTGTGAATGATAAATGAGTTGTATTTATGTTTAAATAGTGTTGTTAGATGCATTTAGTTTAATGGTATCAATTTTTTTTTGTGGGTTACTTAGTGGGGACACTACACTAGAGACACATGGAGGCACCATTGATGTTTTCTTGTCGAGACACACTTTTCTACTGTGGAGCTTCACATTTTTTGAGAGAGGTTTCACTTTGTCCCAATAGCAGAGTGAGATTGGTCGTTCGTTGCATAGATGAAAGCACACGACTGGTTGCTAGCTACACCATTGCAGCCCGCGACCACTCCTGTAGCCTTCTAGAATTGGTGAGTTATGAGAAGATCAACACTAGGTGAGTTGTTTCTCTCGTGATATGAGCTTGGGAACTCTCAATACAGTCAACGTTCACTGAATTCTAGAGATATAGAAGCATCCCCTAGCATCCTCCACCAATCTATACAAAGAAGGCATTCCAAAGGCAAGAGGAAGAAGAATCTACCATAAGTTTATGTTGCAGAAATTTTAGAGGAGTTCTTATACATGAATTGTTCTTCATATCAGGTCAACCTTGCTTGTGTGAGGGTTAAGGAAGAGTTGGAGCAAGGACCTGGGATGAATTTAGTCATGACTCAAGGTAATTGCATGATTTATGTACATTTTTTTCCATTTATGATGTTAGACTTGCTAGAATTGTCGCGATTAAAAAATGACCCCATTCTCTTGAACTTGTTATGGCCAACCATTACTATCAAATTACCATCAGACATGTCCAAATTCGACGAAAAACCAGGAGAAGACCCTTTGATGCACATCATGACTTATAATCTTTGGTGCTCATCCAACTCTTTAATGGATGACAGTGTTCGATTGTTTCTTTTCCAGAGATCCCTGACTAGAGGTACCACCAAATGGTATATAAAACTTAAGGGCGCTTCCTTTAATAGCTTTAATGCCTTGTTTATGGCATTTTTAACGCATTTTCAATTACCGATCAGGTAAGAGATAGAAATAGTGCTGTTGACGTCTTTGCATCAAGATACTTCCACCCACATCTCCGATCACATTTATGAGTGGAAACATCGACGTAGGCTCATTAAAACCCATATTCCTGACCAACTTCTTATGGATTGGTTTATTAAATCTCTATTACTACCCATCACGAATGATGTATCTATGGTAGGGGTGGTTATCGAGGAGAAAGCCATTTTTATTGACCAACATTTAGACTTGATCTACTCTCAGTCTTGCACTCTATATGATGTTATCTCGCATACTCCACAACTATCGATGGATCTTCACAGGTCCAACTCGGGCCCACATGTTGATTGCGTGATGGTTTCCATTTCTAGTTTATCCACTATAAGGAAAAGACCTTGTAGCGGAAGTTATAACAGAGGTTTTTAGTGTTACAAAATTGACAAAATTTGTCAAAAAAACCTTCGCTAAAACATCCACTTTTGGTAACAGATGTTTTTGTGGAGATTATAACAAAACTTCATTATAACTAAGAAAATCTGGGCCGTCGAAGCTTTTAGTGGATGTTTTTCTAGGCGATGCACTTCATGGTGTATACGCACTGGTGCATTCTCAAACTTAAAACATTGATGCTTACATTTGACCAAAAGTACCGGGGAAGTCAAAAAAATATTGGGGCACTGGTGCTCTTCTAAATAATAACACACCGATGCTTTAATAATAACAATGCACCGATCGAATCTATGATACCATGCATCGGTGCGTTACAAGACAAACCCAACCAATGCATGAAATTTAGAATGCACTGATGCGGAAGTCTGATATAGAAGCACCTGTGCGTCGTTTTAATTAAACGCACCGGAAGACCAATTTTTATTATTATAATTGTTGTTGTTAAAATAGTATTACAATCGGTGTTGGTTCATTGTATTACAACACCGATTCTTTTTAGCTTTAAATACACCGGTGTTCATTTTCTCTTTTTAAAAACATCGACCTCTGACAATGCAATTATTGTTATTTTTTAATTCCATTGTTCATAAAAAAATTGACATATATCTTATAATAGTATTCATATAAATTAAATTTTGAGTAGTTCATTTGGATATGATGTTTGGATTAATTTGTTATATCATTATATTTTTACATCTCTTCATTATAATATTTATTCATCCATATATTTGATCAATGATATAACATTTCACAACGACATTGGACAACACCATAGAATAAAATAAAATGTATTTTATTATATATGAATAAGAGGATCTTTGTCATACAAAATATGACACTTATTGGTAACCCCTTGTCTTTCAATTGGAGCACGTCCATTACATTAAACAAAATATATGATTTTTCAGAGACAATTATTTGAAAAAATACAACAACTTGCATTGATATTCAAATATATTGATTATCATTCTTCGCTGAAACTGTTGTTAGTGCTCGAGCTACTTCTATGACTTGGGTTATTTGGCCAAATGTTTTGTTGATTTCCTCGATTGTTTTCCTCTTCTTCAAGTTCCATCTACAAAAATAAAAATAAAGTGTAATGTGTGTATCTACATTGGCGAGAATAATGAAAATTGAAATTAATAATATACATGAATGTAAATTGAAAAGTGATGTACATAGAAAGAATTGAGTCCTGAATTATACACATTCTTTCAAAACCAAATCTCATGCTTTTTGTCAACAACTCTTCTGTTGACACATTTCCATACTTTGTTTCCTGCAAGTTTTATACCCCATAATAAATCATAGATTTAATATAAAAGTTTTTTTTTGTTCTATTAATTATAAAATGAGAGAAGTACAACACCATAGATACTTACAAATTCCACAGTTAATTTTTGATATGCCAACATATACTCACATCCCATACTTAACCCAATTTCAACCAATTCTTCTGATGGCTCTTCTTTGTATGTTAGCACCTGTTCGAAGACATTCAATGATGGCTGCTGTAAAACAACTTAAAATATACAAAAATAAAATCTTAAGTTATTATAAGGAAATAACAATCACTCACAAACTTTTCTATCAACCATTTTCTTCCTTGTCGTCCTGTTTTATGTGCTGAATGGGTTCCATTTTGTTTTTTTTTTGCAAGAAAATACTTGAAAATTAATATTTAGTGATAAATTATTTATTTATTTGTACCTAATAGAAAAATTCAATGATTTCATACATTTGAAGCACGTTGTTATTGAGATGGCTCCTCCTGCGATGCAATTATGTCCATTTGTTTGACCATCTCCTTGTACAATTTTTTGGACATTCCTACTGACATATTTTGGATATCAGAGCGTTGATCCTTTGAGATTTTCATAATCTTCCTAAAAAAGGTAAGATGACAATAAACTATTTTTATATTGATATATGAAAAATAAATATAACAAAATTAATATTAATAAATGAATGCTTTGTAGTAATATATACATATTCTAGAAAATCATTTTTAGGAATATTACTTTTTGAATTATTCTTTTTTGTTGTTGTATTTTTTTGCTATAGCAAGTTCGACAAGTCTCATTGACCATTGCTTTGGAAACGCTTCCTATAGTTTAGATATAACCTGGTTCTTGGAATCATTGGATTGATTATGTATTGTAAGTGGAAAGTATGTCTATACGTTCGTTCCACTACATCCCTCATATTTTTGTAATTCCCCCCCCCCCCTTTCATTAACCTCCAACATCACTCTAGATGAGCNNNNACATCTTCTATAATTTTTATTTTCTTAGGACGACATTATGTTCCTTAGTTGTTGGTCCCTGTAGAACATTAAACATATGTGAATTAATGTATTGTTTGAAACATGTTATCTAATATTCTTAAGTATATTATTAATGAAAATTCAAAAAAAAATTCATATTGAATAATATTTTTTCATTTACCTAATTCGTCATTTTGCAATTTTTCCATCAAGCTTTTATGCTCTATTGCATTTAGATCACAAAGAATCTTATCAAGCTTCCTCATTTTGTGGATCTGCATGACACACACTAACTAATACATATTAGTTAAACTTACATATAGTTCAAACATATTAATTTCGTGTAGAATTTACAAAGAACTTACCTTTTTTTACTTTTTTGGATGTGCTATCATTGTGTCAATCGAAATTTTTGTTACTTGAACTATTCTCACACATTTTTATTATTATTATCAATATACAACATGTACCATTCAATACAAAAGTTATTAAATATATTTTATAAATAAATCACATAATTTTCAACTAAAAAAATAAAATTTGGTTTTCGGTGTGCTTTAATAATGTGAAAGCACCGGTGCATTCGATATAGGAAACACATCGATAGGAAAAAATACATTTTTAAAAAATAATTTAAATTACAATGGTGCGATATGTATCGATAACAACATCAACTTAGAGTAAAAAATGAAAACAAAAAAATATCATGAACGAAAAAAATAATCGAAAAGAAACACATCGATGAACAATTTAAAAAATAATAATTATGTTACAACATTTCCAGTGCACTTTGTCAGTAAGCACACCTGTGCATTATAGTCAAATCGACACACCGATAACTAGAAACCGTTTTAAAAAAAATGTGACAGGGCCAACATGGTTTGGATCTGATGTAATAACTGGTCTCCTTGCATCACATGCCAAACACCCTATATATAGAAACACAAACCTATTAAATCTAAAATGCCTAAAATAAAAAGCCCTAATTGTGAAGTGATAGATGGAGTTAAACCCTAAGGTGAAATTTTGCAATAACATAAGCAAGAAGAAACAAGGGTTTAAGGTAAGTATGATTTTTTATTTTTATTTTTATATATATTCTGAATTTTAATTAAATTTAAATAGGGATACTAATTGTAAATTTTTTTATTATTAAAATCAATAGTAAAATTTAAAATTTTTACTATGCAGGGTTTTGAGTGAATCACAAAAACCTTCAAATTCTGATCTTCTGAATAATTTTGTTGCTCCAAAAGGGTTTTGAGTGAATCACCATACCTTTCAAATTTTGATCTTCTGAATAATTTTGCTGTTCCAAAGTATTTTGCTGCTCTATAGTGCTCCCCGGTATGTCTCTCTTGCAAATCTCTCCCCTGTAAATTTTGGAAAAATAATGAAATAGTGAATAACTTAATACTATTTAAAGGACTTTATGAAAAGGTTTTTGAGTGAATCACCATACCCTTCAAATTTTGATCTTCTGAATAATTCAACTATTCCAAAGTATTCTACTAGTCCACAATGTTCCTTGGTATGTCTCTCTTGCAAATATCTCCCCTGTAAATTTTGGAAAAATAATGAAATAGTGAATAGCTTCTTACTATTTAAAGGACTTTATGAAATTATATATTCGAAAAATAAATTCCTGTTCATTTTTCAATTGTAAAAAACCAAAGTTGCATTTTTTAAAAGTTTTTCGAAACACCGATGTGTTTATTTTTATTTTTTTTAAATAAAAAAGTGTGGATCCTGATATATTAGATAGACAAAAAAAGTTGTACAGAGTTATACAAAAGAGTATCACCCAAAATGCTGTCGATTTTCGGAAACCAGCAAGCATAGGGAGTGAGTAGCAATAGCATTATAAAACATAAAGACATATTGGAATCTGTCCTGCCTGGAGGAAACCAGGACAGATGCCTTTGGTCTAAGTTCATATAAAACAGTAACATAAAAACTAAAAACCAAGAGAATATAAAAACCTAGGTGTTTGGTGACCTGTCATCCTCGCCCTTCTGCCGTGTGGTCCCAGCCAGGATGGCATAAGCTTGCGAGCAGAGTGGACATTTCCGTTTGGTTTGTGCGTTGGAGAATGCATTGAGTAGCATGTCCATTCTCTGACCCATGCAGAGGGCCCGATACTCCAAATCCGCCAAGTGTCCCCGGAGGTCGAAGATGAGAGCTAGGTGTTCATCTCGGATGAGTGAGCCATGCATGCTGCCACCCTCATCCATCGTCGCTCCAGAACCCTCTTCTAACAGCCGCTGTTCCACTGCACCTTCTGCAACCTTCATGCTCGCATTATGGCAACTACAATTTTCGTTACCAGGCCAGGGTATTTCCTCCACGAGACAGCCGGGGATGTAATCGATCAGTGCCGGAGTGGGCTTGCAGTCCTCACTCTTGGTTACCACTCGGGTGAACTCCATAGTCGCCAGTTCCTCCGTAAACGAGATTTCCTCCACAATGCAGGGGGGAAACTCCTCCTCAATTCCCTCCTTCTGCCTTACTCCCGGCGCTTTCTCCTGCCTCGCACCCGGCGTTTTCTCCTTGACATTCCGGCTGCACCCAGCACCAGACTCAACAATGGTGGCTAGCCGAGCCCGTTTCTCTGCTCGGGCGTTCTTCCAGAGCATAGATGTCGCAAGAGCCAGGGCCCTTTCAAGTTGTTCCTTACGAAGTCGCTGCGCCTTCTGCGCCTCCCAGGCCGAGCCACGACGAGGCTTGCCTCTTTTTCGAACCATGGAGAGGGCGCAAGGCAATTGCTGGTGCGAGCAGAAGAACGGTTGCAGGGGTGAATTGCGTGCAATCGAGCCCAGACGCGTTGAATGCAGCAAGAAATATAGCAAGAGAACAGAGTGCCAGAATGCCAAGTGCGCGGTCAATGCCCAACACCAGAGCACTCGGGCTATGAACAAGGCCTTGGCAGGTGCAGACCTGCACTTGCCGAGCAAGTTGTAAACGGAATGAGCCGGAGCCGAGGCCATCCCCTCGCAAATAACCATCGCCATTACTAAGCCATTAAACTCGTACCTTGTTGCTCGAGGGAAAAGTCCCTCGACCCTTAAACTGCTGCGATGGCCGTCCCCCATCGTTATGTCATGCATGTGGGTGGCGGCCGTCGGCATTTATGCCAGGGCTGGGTGCGGATCCACCTGTCTCCCTGTAGCTCCGTGTCACCCCATCCGGGGAACACCGATGTGTTTATTAATATAACACACTGATGCGTTTATTTATACAAAACACCGGTGCACTAAATATTTTTGGAGCATCGATATCGTATAATTATTTTTTTATTTATTTGAAATCTTGAGAACCAGTGCAATTAGTAATTAAACGCCTCGATGCTTTATATTGTTATAGACGCACCAGTGCGTTTTTAAAAAATAAGCACACTGTTATGCTTTAAAAGTCATCTAAATTTTTATTTTCACATAAATAGTATATTCATCTTAAATTATATTTTAGGATGCATCCACATGACTTGCAGTGCTTCATAGTATACATTTTCCGCTTAAAGCCACCTTATTTTTAAAAACATATTTCTGATTTTTCTCAAATGTAGGGATAAACACTTATAATATCAAATGGCCAATTCTTCAAATTCTAGTCCGTTCCATATTCCTCAAAGTCCATCACGGATTTTTCTCTTTCCATCTCCAGTAAGTTCATATTTTACTTATATTTCAATTATCTAATTGAATTTATTATTTTTATCCATGTCATTCTGAATAAAAATGTATCCAAATTTGTAGGATCCTGATTCAAAATCAAGTTCATAAGCATAAATTATTCCACCAGTTCAAAAACATCGTAAGCTCTTATCAGGAGCAACATACTACAAAAACTTGGTAGATGAAAATAGACAATCGCTTTACCTTGCCAATTGTAGCATGCCATCTTCCAGCCACAATCTTGGGTCAACAATGGTAATAATTGTTTGGTATAATGTAATTTGAACAAACCAATTTCATTGTGCTAACTAATATCATCGATGTACTAATGTTCAATATTTTTGAAATTAAGATTCTGATGATGAACGACCTACCTATCATCTTTCATTGCACCCAACTACAATGTCAAATCGAGAGAAGGATGCAATAAGAGAAAAACTCAGAGAGGAAGCATACCAAGAATGGTTGAATCAACCACCTATTCAATTCCCACTACGTCCAGATTCACCAATTAAGAATGACTACAACAATAACAATTCTTCACAAGTTGGCAATGGAGTCAATCAAATAGAGGTTGGTATGGATGATTATTTACAGGATACAACTGCCATGGAGACAATGTTGTTAGATGCATTCCAAAATGATGAGCTAGAGGATGATGCTCATATCACTGATATCTTTTTCAAAAGCTTGAAATATGCTTCCACCACCCCTCTCTTTGGACCTAGCTGGTCAAATTCTACCCAGTTGGGGACAACAATGTTATTGTACAACTTAAAGCAAAGTTTCGCAAGTCAAACACATGTCTCGAAAATATTGAGGTAACTGATCATCAAGTCCCTTATATTTTGAGAAATCTTGTCACACAATCAACATTAAAAACTGTTGATTTTATGAACGTTAAATGACATTATGTTGATGTTTTGGTAGCTGCTAGAGGTAATTTCCCTCCTAGATGACCTTTCTTAGATGAGAAGAAGATTCTGGAAGCAATAGAACCATTGAACATATGTGGAAATACTCCAGAAGAGAAGTCATCCCAGAAGAATAAAGAAAAATGAAGTGACACCTTTCCATAAGAGAATTCGGCCCAGTAAAGAGGACATGAAGACTATAAATAGGATTCAAGTGCCTTAGCTAATTTGGACACACTCACTCACACTCTCTCATCCACTCAGAAGGAAGGTGACGCAACAACTGCAGTAGTAGAGGTTATTCTTGTTTAGTCTTTGTGGTATCTCTCTCTCTTGTGCGCAATACTTGGTAAAGGTGCGCTGCCACTGTATGGTGTTGTTGCTGCAGTTGGGGTGATATTTTTGGTTGTACCTTGAGCTAGCCTTTGTGCTAGGTTTTATCTGTTGGTTCATGATTGAACTTTTTTTATGAACAAAACCTGTCTAAGAAAGGTTGTTGGGTTTTTTCCAGGATAAATCTCTTGTGTTCTTTTGTCTCTTGTTTATGCTGCTGTTGATCAATACATGATATATAAGTTAATGTTAAAGAAGTAACATAACAATGGTAACTCTAATTCTCTGTAAGAGAAGAAAATATAACATGGTGTCAGAGCTGGTTACCTTCAGAACAATCTAACCACTGGAAGGAAGATCATATTTTCCGCAGTGACCTTGCTGTTGCAACACACTCTCTTTGTAAATCTCGTTGAGAATCATTTCCAAGGAGTTGGGAGTTTATTTTCACAGAGTAGTTCTCCCTAACCTAGCGCACCCCCCCGCAACACTCTGGTTGCAGTTTCATAAAGTTCATAAATTTGAAATTTCTCAGATCTAGGGTTTCTACTGACAAAAATGTCAACCAGTATGAGAGTTGAGGATAGATTGGATGGAGTAGATCCTGGAAGAATTCTAGAAGAGAATGAACTATTGGATCATGTCAAGAAGATACTTCCATAACCAGAATAAGAAGACGCTAAAGCAAAGTTCACAAAGAATGAGGTCAAGGCCAAGAAGATCTTGATAGACTCGATTAAGGATCTTAGATCTAGTGCACTCAAAGGAAGCCCAAGAGTTGGAGGCAACAATAACGATGTCTCCTATAATAGAGAACAACTCAAATAGGAAAACAACAATGAGATTCCAGGTTTTCATATCATGTTTGATATTTTTATATTACTGCAACTTAAGTAAGTGTTGTAATTAGAATACGAATCTTTAGAGTTCTATTATCGCTATTGCTATCAAATGTTTAGTAACACTTGAATATTATTGGTATTATTTGCATATCAATAAATCATCATTGTTCAGTATTAATGATGCACTTGTTTGCAAGATGAAATTGATCTATTCTAGGGGATGTTTTTGTCTTTTGTTTCTTGTTCCGGGTAGCTCACCATGGAAGAATGATTGGTCACAACACTGGAAGAGTGTTGAAAATTTTTATTCCTATTATTGTATTTTGTTTTGACTCTTTCTCTAGGCAGGTCACAGGTGATAGCTCTTAGAAGGATCTACTGTGACGATTGTTCGCATTCTTGTTTTATTATTATAAGAATGCTATTCTTGTCTGTTGTTTTCCCTTGTTGTTGCTCTTGTTCCGGGTAGGTCACATGTGATAGTTTTGAGAAGGAGCTACTATGACTATTGTTCCCATTCTTGTTTTATTATTATAAGAATGTTATTCTTGTTTTTTGTTTTCCCTTGTCGTTGCTCTTGTTTCAGGAAAGTCATAGGTGATAGTTCCGAGAGGGAGCTATAATGAAAATTGCAGGAGGCAACAAATCAGATGGTCTCTAGCCGAGACATGGATCAGACTATCTAGACATAGAGCCGTGTACACGACCGTACACATCCATGTCACGAAGGAAAGAGGATTAAGTTAGAACCTTTTGGAAAGAAGGGTGCTTTTGAAGATATAGAGTATCTCATATGGAGATCGATTGTAAGGAGAAGAATGATCCGAATATGACCATACAAATCCCTCTAGTTCAGTTGATCACTCTTTAGATCACCAGGAAGAGTGAGTATAGCTAAAAGGGCCTACCCAGAATTGTTACAATGACCAAGAAGAGACCAACACGGTCCCATGATACTTTGCAGAATGAAAATGAGATACAAATATATGGTATTGATGAGACATATCACGAGGAGGAGAAGATGGATCCACCAGTGGTGAGGCAGGTGGCCCCACCAAGTACCAAATCAACAGGATCTAGAGTTTAGAGGGAGTAATCCCTCAAGATACAGTAGGGAGGAGCAACCTCCCCAAGATAATTTATAAGAGATCAGACTTCAGATGAGGTCAGCACATGCAAAGGGAGAAGATGGCTCCAAAGATTATATAGATTGAGAGGGAGTCAAGCTTCAGAGGGAGCATGCAGACTCATAGTGAGCCCGATCTCAGAGAGATTCATTGGCTTAGAGACTTTCATTTAGAAAGTATTCCTCCTCATATTCAGAGACGTCTTCTAGGACTGAAAAACAAGAGGCTAGATCGAAGCTTCATAGGCTTCGAGGATATATGAGACCTCCTGGGAAGATTCCCTTGTTTCAATGATAGAGGAGGAAGCTAATAAGAAGGACTGGGATATGGATTTTTCCTTGGTTCCGATACTAGAATGGAAGTCAATGGTGACTTCCAAGTTGATCTACAAGATCAAACATGCTGCAGATGGAAACATAAAAATGTACAAATCTTGATTTGTGGCTAGAGGATTTTCCCAGCAAGAGGGAGAGTATTATGATGAGACACTTGATCCAGTAGCTAGAAGAAGTGTACATAGAGCAACCACAAGATACATTAGAAGGAGTCTCATGTATTTAGATTGAAGAATGATTTGTATAGGCCTAATCAGGCACCCAAGGCATGATATGCCAGATCAGACAATTCCTTGATGAGCTTGGGAATGGTTTCCCATTGATCCTATATGTGGATGACCTATTTCTTACAGGGGATGAGAATATCATAGATGGGTGCAAGAGGGAACTCACTTTAGAGTTCGAAATGAATGGTCTCAATTTGATGGGATTGGAGGTGTGGCATAGACCAGATGATATTTTCCTTAGCCGAGGAAAACATATTGTTGAGATCCTACAGAGACTCAGGATGATGGACTGCAAGTCCATGGCCACACCTATGCTGACAAATATGAATCTCTTGAGTGATTCATCTTCCGATGTGGTGGATCCCACGATGTACAAACAACTAATTGGATCCTTGATGTACCTAGTTAACACCAGGCCGAACATATGATTTGCAGTGATTTCCTTGAGTCAGTACACGGTTGAACCTAGACATGTACATTATATGGGCAACAAAACACATGTTTAGGTACCTACTGTTGACGCTTGAATTCGTCAGGATCGAAATGAAAACCTCACAAGGATATGAATCCTCCCGCATTTTTAAAGAGGTGGTACTCCTCTTTGGCTTATTATATTCTTTGTGATTCTGAGTCAAGAATAATATAGGACCTTAAGACAGTCCAATATTCAATGCTCAAGAAAAATAAAAATGATGAAAAATAAAGAGTATATTTTCAAAAGAGAATTCTTGAGAAGTGGGCCAAGAATTTCAGACATCACACATTTCAGAAAATAAACAAAATTTCCTCACATCCATCATAGTGAAAATAAAATTTTTGATCACATTCAAAATAAAAGAAGATGGCCCATTCACATAAGATAAATTTCGTATATAGCTCAAAAAAAGATTATGATAGATCAATTTCAAATACTTTATACTCAAGACTCAAAGTTATAAAATATAGTCAAAACTGATCCCGAATTAGTTCTCTGAGATTTCTCAAAAATAAAAAATGTTTGTTACAGTGCATTGAAATTAAAGGCGTTTTTCCAAAGGACTGGGATTGGGGCTTCCACGGACCATAAAAAAACATATACAAGAAAGTAGGAAATAGAAAGAATAACGTGAGAAGGTGTCTAACAACAAGATCTGGTAAGAAGACAAAATAAGTTTATTAGGATTCGATTAAACTTTTCTAGTTAAAGAAGAAGAATAACTGGATGAAAACTGATAAAAGAAGAAATATGTGCTCAATATAGACTTAATATGATGGTATCTCTATGAATAATGAAGGCACCAATGAAATAGGAGAAATTCTCTGCAACATGACGATCCTTCTATTTTGAATAAACTTGTCGACACATCAAGTGAAAATATCTTTGCATTCAAATAATTATGGAACACAACCCACAAGAACTATTCCTAAGGTCCACACCTTGTTTTTCTCTTTACCCAACAAATTTGAATAATACCAGTATGAGCGGGACCAATGATAGTTTTATTCTTCTCTAGTGAAGAGGTTCAAAGTATCCCCACAAAACGACTGTTTTCTCATGGCCGTATTCACAGAGATGACCATATTTTCTTGAAATATTGCTTTGCACAGTGAAATGATTTTGATTTAGATTTATTTTTACGGAAGCATTAACTCAAAATAAATATCACTAGCTTTGATATAAGCATCATTAATTAATGACCACTTCAACAATAAATTTAGTATTTAAGTACGTAGGGATAACATTAAATGTGACATCAAAAAATTTGAAGGAAAGGTCATGTAATGACGGAGAATCAGGGTGAGCGATTAGTATGAATAGGCAGGTCCGTGAGTCTAAAGGTCCACAAGTCTGAAAGTTTGAATGTATGAAATGGCTAAGTGTTGGAAATTATCGGGAAGACAGTGGAGAGAGTGGAGGTATATCACATAGGTCCACAAGTTCTAAAGTCCAAAAGTCTGCGATGCAAAAATAAAATGAGAGTTGGACAGACTTATACAGAGGTAAAGAGAGGATGGCATGAGTCCGAAAGTCTCCAAACTAATGAAAATGACTAAGTATGGTAATCTTATTAAAACAAAGAAAGGGAAAAAGAGGGGTAAATGAGAGATTGGGGAAGAGAAAATATAGAATGGGAATAGAAAAGGTTAGAAAAGAAACGAGAAAATAGAAATAAAGGGGAAGCACAAAAGGGGTTAAACAACTAGCTCCAACTGTGGGATGATTAACTCCCGCGGGTTATCAAGAATCTATAATCTCATGACCACATGTTTCATCCTTTGGGAAATGGAGTCGAGACAATGAGGATGTACACAATAAAATGAAAATCCATGTACAAAGAAAAGAGAATGTTTCAAGTGAAGAAACTTTTCATATGTTTCCCGTTGATAGGCAACATCAAAATCTTCCCCTTCATATATTTAAGCATGTATGAATTAAAACCCATAATTTTCTCAATGGTGTAAGGCTCGATCCAGAGTGCCTCAAATTTTGTATGCATATACGACTTTTCCTTTGCTTTGTTCCAAAGTAATACCAATCACCATTTTAAAATTTCTTGAGTGTTTCACCTTGATCAAAGTATTTCTTAACATTCTACTGCCTTTGTGATATTTTATGCAATGCCTCACTTTGTTCTTCATCTAGTTTCAATAGTTGATTCGATCTCTGTTGCAAAGAGGAATATCTTCAATATATTCCACGTTGACTGCATAGGCCAAGGCATTCAATTCAAGGCTGATTGGCATTTTTGCTTCTTTTCCGTAAACCAACATATAAGGATACATCCCAATGCTCTCTTTCGTAGTCATTCTGCTTGCCCATAAAGCATCTGTCAATTTCAAATACCACTTCTTCCGATTTCGATCAATATTTTTCTTCAGGATTTGAATCAATGTTTTATTTGTAGATTCAACAAGGCCATTCCCTTGTGGATAATAATTCGATGACTGTTCCATCATAATGCCATATTCTCCACAAAATTTTATGAACTTTGATCCAATGAAAATTGAACTGTTGTTTGTAATGAATTTCTCTGGAGCACCAAATCTTGAAAATATATTATCCTTGAGAAATTTTATCAATTCTTTAGAGTCAACCCTTTTCAATGCTATTGCTTCCTTCCATTTCATGAAATATTCTGTATCCATGAGAATATATATATGCCCCTTACTTTATTTTGGATTTAATGGTCCAATGATGTCCAATCCCCATTGTGTGAATGGTTTTTCTATTGATATGGGTTGCAAAAGTATTGCATACCTCTTCCTCTTCCCTGAAAATTGTTGACAAGGGATGCATTTTCTCACCATCACATATGAATCCTTGAAAACCGATGAACAATAATATCCGACTCTTATTATTTTATGCGTTACGACAGTAGGGGAAAAATGTCCTCCACATATTCCTTTATGAAATTCTTGTATCAGTTCTTAATCCCTCTTTTCATCAACACATCTCAATAGCATGCCATCATAATTCCTTCTGAACAATATTTCAGCAATAAAGACATACTGATTTGACTTCATCTTTAAATCCCTTCCTTCCTTTGGAGTCATGCTAATGGGAAACTATCCATATTTCAAATAAAACACAATATCTTTGTACCACTCCGAACTAGATATAAGATTTCTAATTGAAACTAAGATCATTCCATTTAGAGCATCACTATCGGGAATGAGCTTACATAATCCTTGTCCTTTGACTTCCTTCAGAGGCTTGATTTCAATGTCATATTCTTGAATCTTTGCCAGCCAATTCACCCATTTCCCTTCTCTCAATTGTTGGTTTAAAATCATCTTCACTGGAGAGGATGGAACATATGCCATGACATGAGAATTTAAAATGTAGGTCCGAAAATGTGCTATTTCCTTTACAAGAGATAAAGATTGTTTCTCCAATTCTGAGTATCTTAATTCATAATCATGGAGGGTCTTACTCATAAAGCTGATCGATAAATATTCACCCTTAGAATTTATTTGGGTAAGGACTGGTGCTACAACACTTTCTTGGGATGTGTGTGAATTTTAGAGAGATGGTACTCCTCTTGGGCTAAAAGATATATCTGTGATATCTTGGATTAGGAGAGTGCTAGGAAGTAAACCCTAAATATTTATTGATTGAGATTATGAAATAAAATGGTTCTTCAATAACCTGAATACAATCTTTATGTGCAACAAAAGTATTTTTACAATAAGAAAAGATTGAAGGAGGGATTCAACATCATAATTAAATTGTGATCAACATCACACACAATCTTCTTAATAATATATAAAAACATCCATATCTTCTTCATAATAAATAAGAGAGAATGATTTGATCATCTCAAAGAATTTTTATAGAGTACTACAATTAGTAATAAAAGATAAATTGATAGGTCAACCTTAAATATCTCATACTTAAAACTCAAAGTTACAGGATACAGTCAAGATCAACCCCAAAGCAATTCTTTGTGGAGTTTGTTAATGAGAAATGTTCTTCATTACCAAAAATTTGACAGCCATGTATGTGGCTGCAAATACTCCATGATCATACAATAAAAGTATGTAGAGGAATACAAGAAAAACACTCAACAACTCAGCCTTGTGCCTAACTCCAAGATTCAAGCATAAAGCTATGAGAAGTGGTGTAGACGAATATAAAGAACGGAGAAGATGGAGATTTATTTCTTTTGATCAAAAGCTTGATTGTGTATCCATGGATGTAACTTATTATTCCTTGCCCCTCTAACAATACTGATTATTGGAACCTTTGATGAAGCCTCTCTTCTCTTTTTAAGAAGATATTTTCTAACTACTTGAGTAGTTAGGGTTTTCTTCCTCTCTTGAAATTCTTGTACAAGTTTCTTCTTGAAACATTCCATTTAATTAGTGCCTCATTAATTTCTCATTAATGAAATTATATCATCGATATATACATATCTAAAATGGTTCCCTTTCCCTTTTTAATAAAATTTTTAAAATAAATTTTTATTTTCACAATTTAATTAATTTCCCATTTAAAATAGGAGGATTGTGTTTTAATTTTTTGGGAATGATAATCAAATTTTTATCCATGGAAATAAATTCTTATGTTATATTCATCATATTACATTCATCATATTATCTTTCCAACGATATAAATTTTGCGAAAATTCGTTGCTCGGATATCAAGATATGAGGTCATGAAGTTGAGTTGTCACGCAGGTTTATTAAAGATCCAATTGACTGATATTTTATTTTTTGAGAAACATGTATCAACTTTAACCACTTGAAACCTATACCACCATCTTCTACATCGAAATACTTTTCCAACGATATAAATTTTGTGTGATTTCGACATTTAGAGCTCAAGTTATGGCCTTTGCAAGATCAATACTCAACCATCATCGATAAAAATTGATGGGCAAATCCCATCCCTTGATTTTGTTTCTCCTTTTTCTTTGAAAATTTCGACTTTTCTTTGTAAGAACTCTTTTCCATATGCATGGGATTGTCGGAATATTTACCATATATAATACAAAGTGTATTATATATTGTTGGTATAGGGGCAGACCCAGGGTTCAACTCTTAACAACGCACCAAAAAACCCTAACTGCTGGCCCTTTTAGCAACACCTGCGAAGAAGATGAAGTCTCACCCGAAGTAGAAATAAGGGGGGTTGCAGGACACATGTGTCTAAAACTAGGGGAAATGCAAAATGATTCTAGAACAACAACACAATATAACCTAGAGGTTCTTTAACAGTCTATACCTAACCTCACGAAGTTAGTTTATACCTCCTATCTTTAATGGTGAATACAACCATGCAATAAAATTATAATAGATAGCAAATAACACAACATCAACCACAAAGAACAACAAGATTTACGTGGTTCACCCTCTCCCTAGTGCTGTGTCCAAAAAACTGTGTTTCTTGATATAATAGATGAAAACATACAGTTCTGTCTGCGCACTTAGATGCATATCCTTCTCTCTCTTCCTCTTTATCTCCCCTCCCTGCGCACCCAGCTGCAGGGTTGATCTTCACACTCAGCTAAAGATCCATAATACAAGAATTCCCTACAACAGAAACACTTCTATATCTCAATATTTTTATCACCAACCCATATCCACTCTTCTATACCTGTTTTTATACATTCGATGACTCTTAAGACAACCCTAGACCGAAGAATATGTGCCAAAACCTTAGGTACCAAAACCCGCATTTTAAGGGCTTATCCGACCCGTTCTTCCTTTTTCTCCGCGAGGTGATCCAAAGCAACCATTGGTGTTGTTAAGTACCAAGATAGATCTACAAATATAATCACCACAAATACTGAATACACAATAGATCCATAGAGAAAGATAGAAGAAACAACACTTTATTATTACCAAACCCTTGAGGTAGGGCAACACCATACAATGGATCCTATTATGGAAGGGATCCTCTCCTATTCACTTGCCTCTTCGAGGGGGCATCCTCCTATTGAGCTACCGCTCCACAATACAATATTTCTCTTCATGTCTCATTACATT